>BQNB010081925.1:0-29479 GCA_026074375.1 Tanacetum coccineum
TACAACCGTGTGAAAGGATAATGCATATCCTTTCCTAAGATATCTCCTAAGATATCTCTAAGATAACTATTACTATTCTATAACATAAACAGACTTAACTAGAACAGACTTAACTAAATATGACCAGTACTAACTATAGTACTGTTACTCTACCAGTACTAACTTTAGTACTGCCAGACTTAACTTAGTACTAACAGTATTAACTTAGTACTGCCAGAACTAACTAATACTACCAGACTTAACTGTTATACTACCAGTATTAAGTCTTTTACAATCTATTTCCTAACAGGAAGGGTGTGCATCATTGGGTCCATGACGTCTATCTTCAATACCAGCAATCATCTTTGTGATTCTGATAGATTATGTATTGACCTGGTTTCTGCCTTAAGTTGTGTGGAGGGTTGCTTTATTTTCACCCTTTATCCATACATTTCTTTTTCATTCTTCAACCCCTTTAATGCTTACCAAGACGTCATCACTAACACCTTGTTGTGATTGTTCCAGTGTTAGCTCAATCTTAGTCGGCATTATTCCCGATTCTCATTCTTCTCTAATCATACCTAAGGACTGCTATTTCTAACTATGGATTGTCCTTGGGTAGATCCCTCTGGTTCTGGTTAGATCATAGGACTTATACCTAACCTTAACCACCTTATGACTTCATTGATGTCGTGAGATTAATTGGTTGTTGGGTATAGAGATTGAACCATAAAACCATTTAAGACATTTTGAAATACTCCCCCTACATATGTGCTTGAGATTCGAAATTGTTTTTGCACATGAAGGAAAGAGTTGCACTTAGAGTCTTTAAAGATCATGTTGTTCTATTTCACATTTTAATCACATTTTCTCCCCTTATTTTAAATATTAAATCTTTTAGTATTAGAAATACCAATTGATTAAAATTTGATGACATGAAAAATTCCATGGGGAGAAAAATTATACATAGCATGACATGTGGAACATATTATTGATTGCCTTAGTGAACATTGTATATTATGACTTGACATTTGATATACTTCATTTTAATTTCACTTGAATGTTTTTGGATATATAAAATTGACATTTATGAGATGTACCCAAAATACATTAAAAGGCTTTGGTTTAAAAAAGCTCATCCTCAAAAATTGATCCATATAAATATGACATTTTTAAGAAAATTGATACCACAATTTAGGAAAAGTGTGAGAGGAGGGAGTGTTGAACACACAATTTTAAATAGATACCACAAAATGTTATAAGTGATTGACATTTACAGAATATCTTCAAAAAATAGTGTTCAACGGTTTTAAAAACCTGATAGAAGACTTCTCTTCTATTTGTAGAGTAAGCGCACTGAAGCGTACACTTCCCTATCACGTTCGGTCTGGGTTGCAATCTGAATTGATTACAAGCCATTGTCATGAGCTCAAAACTTTTGAATGTTTTGTTTAGGAGCCCAAGACCCGAGAAATTAGACTTTCTCGTTGATAGGATAAGTTATCTAAAAAGATATACTTTCCTTACATTGAGGTCCGAGTTATGCACTGAAATGTACATAAGTCATTAAGAAAAATTAGAAATGACATGTTTTGAAAACTTTTGAACTCTTGCTCGAACTTCATTTACATACATGTGTCAATGTTAATTGACATTTCTAGGTATGTAAATGTTATCGATTCCAAGAGACATGTCGAGAAGATTCTTTTTAATATTTTTGAAATTTTCTGATTTAATATTTTGTTTTTATAGATTTTAAATTTTTCTATTTTCTTTTTGTTGGTTTTATATTTTTGTATTTTGTTTTTCAAAAATTTTATAAATAAAAAATAAAGTGAAAAATCAAAAATATTTACAAATACGATGTTTAATAGATCAAGCAGATTCATTTGTCAGAACCTCCAGTTCAACTAGAGTCAAACATCTCATATCGAGTCATCTGACGAGATACTTAAACCTATCCTCGGATAAGGCTTTAGTAAATAGGTCAGCTAATTGGTATTCAGTTCTGACAAAAAATAATTCAACAATACCCTTTTCCACGTGTTCTTTGATGAAGTGATATTTGACATCAATGTGCTTGGTACGGAAATGCTGTACTGGATTGCACGAGATGGCTATGGCTACCTTTGAGTAACAATACATGGGTATTTTATCAAAGTGAAAGCCATAATCCGTGAGCTGAGTTCTCAACCATAGAACTTGAGCACATCACGCAGATAAAGACACATACTCGGCTTCTGCTATAGACATGGAAGTACAGTCCTGCTTCTTGGATGACCAGCTGACCAACTTATCACCTCCTAGAAATTGTATGCCTCCAATGTGCTCTTTCTTGAATCTTTATCGTTTTGAGACCAGGTTTACCCGTTTTAAGGTCGGGTCAACACGTTCAAAGCCGGGTTTAACCCTTTATGAGACGGGTCAACTAGTTTTGGTCCGTGTCATGTAAAATATATAAAAAAATGTATACAAAATGAGGTCACCGGCTCAGCCTTGCCAGTTCAATCAGCCGGGTCAGCGTGATTTTAAAACAAACATTATTTACAAACACAGAAAAAAGCGACATTTGAAACACATATCTAAAAATTGTTTGAAAAGCAAAAACCGTTACACAAACATTCAAATGTAAGTCATCATCAGATTAAACTTATTTTCATCCACAGCTAAAAACTGTGTCCAAAGGTGTCCTAAGATTAATTTCATTTATCATCATTTGACAACATTACATTAACAAAAAAAAAACAAATAAACAAAATACTAGATTTAAAAACAAACAAAGAGAAGGTAGAACAAACTAAAGTGCCATTGTCGGTGAGGTTTGTGAATGTTCCTTTGGAAGCTTGGAGTACAAAGGGAATAAGTGATTTGGCTAGTAGTCTTGGAAAACCAATTATTATGGATACCATGACTGCTAAAAGATGTAAAATAGGTGAAGGAAGGCTGGATTTTGCAAGAGTACTAGTGGAGTTTGATGCAATGAAAGGTTTTAAAGAGAAAATTTAAATACAATACATGGATAAAAACAACAATAAGAAAGGTTCTAAGTATGTTACTGTGGAATATGCTTAGAAGCCATAATTTTGCTCTCATTGCCATGTTTTTAGACATAGCTATGATAATTGTGTTAAGAGAGAAAGGACTACAGAAGAGATAGCTATGGAAACTAAGAGGAGAGAGAGGGAGGAATTAGGAGAAGGAATGAAGAGTTTAGGGAAAGAAATAATACTGGCAATTATATGGGGAATAGGAAATTTAGAGATAGGAAACAATACAAGGAAGGGAGATCCTATAATAGTGGAACAAAAATATATGAGTCAAAAGGTAGTAAAGGGGATGTTTGGAAAAAGAAAGTGATGAATGAGGGAAAACATAACAAGACCAAGAATACAGACCTAGAGAAGAAAGGGAAGAACACATATAAAAGGGAAGGATTAAGAAATGTAAACAAGTTTGCTACTTTTAATGAAATAGGGGAAGAGGATGATGAGTTAGAAAAGCTTAAAGGAAGGATGGTTGTTGATGTGTTCTTAAACAAAAAAATACAACCAAATTTTATTGAAGTTAAAAGTTGGACCCAAGATATGGTAAAATACTTTAAGGAGCAATGGGAAATTGATAGAAATAAGGAAGTAAAGGAGGTGAAAAAGAGTATTGAGGATGTCCTGGAAACTAGTTCTAGGATAGCAAAAGAACTAAGCATAGAGGAGATGGAAGGTATGGATACTACTATTCTGCATTGATAGTAGTAGGAAAGTCTTTATTATTTAGTTATGATAGACCTTAATATTGGAATGTGGAATATTAGGAGTATGAACCAACAGAAAAAACAAAAAGCTGTTCTTAATTTCATAATAGAGGAAAACATAAATGTGTGTGGCATTGTTGAAACTCATATAAAGCCCTCAAAATTAAGTAAAGTGGCTTCTTTTACTTTTGGAGGTTGGGACTGGGTTTCTAACAACGTGCATAGCACTAATGGGTGTAGAATCATGATAGGCTGGGATAAAAATAAAGTTGATGTAATGGTAGTCCACATGACAAGGCAAGTTATGCTTGTTGTAATTAAGATTATCAAGCTAAAACAAAAAGTCTTTTGTAGTTTTGTGTATGCTTCAAATTTAAGAATTGAAAGAAGAAGTCCGTGGGATGAATTAAGGAAATTTAATGCTATTACTTCTGGATGTCCATAGATATTGATGGGAGATTTTAATGTTACTCTCAAATTGGAAGAGCACTCTGCTAGAGGGTCTAGAATTAATGGTGATATGCAAGATTTTGTAGAGTGTGTTAATGACATTGAAGAAGAAGATGTCAACTGCACAGGCTTGTTCTTCACATGGATAAAATCTCCTTCTAAACCAAAAACTAGTATTCTAAAGAAACTTGATAGAGTAATGGTCAACTCTGGTTTCATTGATCAATATGACGATGCTCATGCCAGGTTCCACCCTTTCCTAATTTCTGATCATAGCCCAGTTATGCTTCATATCCCTAATACTTTGGAAAGGAGGAAAAAGTCTTTTAAATTTTCCAATTTTGTTGCTGACAAGGAAGATTTTCTTGATGTGGTAAAAAAAGAATGGAAATGTAATTATGAAGGCTATGAGATGTATAAGTTGGTGAAGAAAATGAAGAGGATGAAAATTCCTTTGAATAATCTTGCATGGAAAAAGGGGAATTTATTTCAAAATGTAAAAAAGCTAGAAGATGAATTGAAAAAAGTCCAAGTGGAAGTAGAAGCTCATCCTAATTGTAAAGAGGTTAAGGAGAAGCTGTCTAAAGTTCTGCAAGAATATAATGAAGCAACTAATGATGAGGAGAAGCTACTTGCTCAAAAAGCAAAAGTGAAATGGCTTAGTGAAGGGGACAAAAACACTAAGTATTTTCATAATGTGATAAAGAGTAGAATGCATTCTAATAGAATTATGGGAGTATGTGATGATAAGGCAAACTGGTTTGAAGGAGATACTGTGGCATATCAGTTTGTAAAGCATTTTGAAAAGTTCTTAGGAAACAATGGAGAAGCAGAATAGATTGATAGTCTTGATGACCTTTTTCTTAACAAGTTATCTAAAAATGAAGTTGAGCTTATGGTGAGAGATATTACTGATAAAGAAATCAAGGAGTCCATCTTTGGAATTGGAAATGATAAGGCTCCAGGTCCTGATGGTTTTACAGCTATATTTTTCAAAAAAAGCTAGGAGCAGTTAAAGAGTTTTTCAAATCTAATAAGTTTCTAGGGGAAGTTAATGCAACCCTTATCACTTTGGTCCCTAAGATACATCAACTAAACAAAGTTTCAGACTATAGGCCCATTGCATGTTTTAATGTTATCTATAAATGTACAAGCAAGATCATCACAAAAAGGTTACAAGGGTGTTTGGAAAAGCTGGTAAGTATGAATCAAAGTGCTTTTGTACTTGGAAGGCTTATCCAAGAGAACTTGTTAATCACCTAAGAACTTCTTAAAGGTTATAACAGGAAAATTAGGCCAAAAAGGTATGCTCTAAAGATTGATATAGCAAAAGCATATGACACTGCGAATTGGGGATTTCTGAAACAAATCTTGATTCACTTTGGCTTTCATGTGAAGATTATTGTTTGGATTATGACATGTGTTACTAATGAGGCATTCACTGTATGTGTTAATGGTGAAAGATATGGATATTTTAAAAGTGGGAGGGGGTTGAGACCGGGTAATCCAATGTCACCATACTTGTTCACTTTGGTCATGGAATTTCTTACTTTGATTGTTCAAAGAAGGGTAAACAGAAGTGAACATTTTAAGTTTCATTGGGGTTGTAAGGATCTTAAATTGACCTAACTTTTCTTTGCTAATGTTATGTAATGGTGATCATAACTCTGTGGAAGTTAAAAAAGAAGGGCTTATAGAGTTTAGCAAGGTATCTGGTTTGGTCCTTAATATGAATAAAAGTACTTTTTTATTTGGGAGTGTAAAGGAGAGTGAAAAACAAAGGATATTGGAAGTAATGCCATTTGTTGTTGGAACTCTTCCCATGAAATATCTTGGTGTCCCCTTAATCACTAAGAATATTGGTATTTTTGAGTGTAATCAATTAGTGGAAAGAGTTAAGCAGAAAGTAAATGATTGGAAAAACAAAGCACTATCATATGCAGGAATATTACAGCTCATAGCTTTTGTCTTAGCTTCTATGCATATATATTGCACTTATGTTTTTCTTATTCCTAAAACAATAGTGAAAGATATTGAGAAAGCTTTAAAGGGATTTCTTTGGTGCCATGGGGATTTAAAAAAAAGAGCTTCAAAAGTGGTTTGGAAAGTTATTTGTGCTCTAAAAAGTCAAGGAGGTCTGGGGATTAAGAGACTTAGGCCTTGGAATAAGGCTCTCTTGTGTAAGCATCTATGGAATGTGATTGTCAATAAAGAAAGTTTGTGGGTAAATGGGTAAATACAGTCAAATTGAAAGATAAAAGTATTTGGGAAGTTGGTATTGAAGACTCTGACAGTGGCACTTAGAAGACAATTCTTAACTTGAGAGACATGATCAAAACCAGTGTTTGGAAGGAGATTGGGGATGGTAGAAGTATGAATATATGGTTTGATAAGTGGAGGAATGAATGTCCTTTATGTGAAATAATTCCTTTCAGGAAAAGATATGAAGCTAGATTAGATGAAAAGTCTAATGTTGCTGATATGATTGTGAATGGGGAATGGGCCTGGCCTAATGAATGGAAAGCTCAATTTAGATATATTAATGACATCAAGGTTCCTATTCTAGTAGAGGGGAAAATGATGGCATAGTTTGGAAATATGATAATGGGAAGAATGGGAAGTTTTTTATCAGGAGTGTTTGGGAGAAGTTTCAAGAAAGGAAGCCTGAGATCAGTTGGCATAAAGTAGTATGGTACCCTCAGTGCAATCCTAGGCATGCTTTCATTGAATGGTTAGCTATGTAGAGAAGATGGAATTTACTAAGAAATTCTTGAAAAATTCATACTCAAACACTATATATGCCTATTATTAGTCTTAATCTACTTATACACATATTTACAAGATTATTAACAATACAAGAATGACCTGATATAGGATAGGACAACATATGACAAGTTATATTGTCCTTTCACGCAGCCTGAAGTCATTCCCGTGAGAAGCATTGTTACCATAACCACTAGGCGCACCATAATCTAAAGTCCCATAAGAATTAGTAGCCGTATAATAATCAGAACTGTCATTGGAGTTATTGTTTCCACTCCTGAGATCATGACCACCAAACTTGCTAGAGCTATGGCATTGATCAGCAGACGCAGCATAGCTCTCAGCATATTAAGCAAGCCAATCTGGTGTTTCTTGTTTGGCTTCTTTCATGAACTCAGAAATAGCAACAGACGAGTTCTTATCATTGAATAAAGCAGTGGCTATTCCAGATTTACTTGCATGACCAATACTCCTAATTCTATGAACACAACTATCAATCTTAAATCGCTATGAAGAACCATGTTTGTACACAGTATCCCAGGACTGATTTATGTAGATGGTAGGGACATCAGCCGTGATCAGAAAGGTCTGATAGCATATTGTGAGTGTGAGAGTACCCAATACTACTTGATACCCAATATTATATGCCAACCTATTCTGATTTTGAAAGACGCTTAACACATTAGGCATGACTAAATTGCTTCCTAAAGAAATTAGACCTATTTCGCCTTCTTAGAAGGAAGGACTAAATCGCCTCCTTAGGAGGAATGACTAATTCTCCTCCTAAAGGGGGGACTAAATCACCTCCTGAAGGAGGGACTAAATCACCTCCTAAAGGGAGGGACTAAATCGCCTCCTGAAGGAGGGACTAAATCGCCTCCTAAAGGGAGGGACTATTTCGCCTCCTAAAGGAGGGACTAAATCGCCTCCTTCATGATTCCTAATTCGCCTTCAGTTTTTTAATTCATGTGTTTTAGCATCTTTTATCAGACAATTAGCATACATAACATTCATCGGCTTCATACAATCATTTATAACATGAAGTAACCACAAAGATGTCAAACATGACCAAGAACGAGTTAATTTCATCACATATTACTCATTCATCAAGAAACAAACATTCAAACATAGGATGTTAGGGATTAAATGCATACAAGAAAGGTGTCAGACACATTTTATACCCAAACCCACTAACAATTTCATTTTCTAGCCGAAACCCACATTTTCGCATACAAGAAACACATAAATCCACATCATACGTTAACCAAATTCACAACTGCTTTGAGCGAGTGTTATTCAACCTTAAACAAACCAAACCCCTAAGTCAATTTCAAATTTTACTCACATTCAATTTCCATGAACCCTAAATCAAGTTTTAGGATTATCGAGCATAAATGGTTGTAAAAACTTAATTCCTTTGAGATATGAGATATTTAAAGTGTAATGAACACATTCTTAGATATACCTTAATTTTGAAAAATGAATGGTTTGATGATCTTGAGTTGAGATACGAATTGGGTAGAAAGAAAAAAATAAAGTGAGTGTGTTTGTGATGTGTGTTTGACCGAATCAGTCAAAGGCAAGGGTGTGTTTATTGTTGGGACTCTTGGGTCTTGAAAAAAAATGCCCCATAGACTTTCTATTCTTATGCATTTTCTCATTTTAAGTATCTTTAGGTATTTAATAGTTTAACAAATGGCAACCTAAATCCCTAATGTTTTAACTATCGAACCTAGCAACTTAATTTTTTCAGATAAATCCCTAAGGCATAAACACATAATAGTTAAGGCTCACATAAGTTAAAATTAATTAACTCCCCTTTAATAATTAACCCGTTATTTTTTAAAACCTTTTTCATAGATCATAAACTGATTTATTCATTAAAAAAGATATTTGACATTTTCTCCCCCTTAAATAGTGACTTGTTTTCTATTTAAAGAGCTGTAGTCGATGTTTGAGTGGTCAAATGTCTTTGAAAATGATTTCTGATGATTTTTTGATAGTTATGGTTTATGAAAAACAACACCAAAAATAAGATTTCTCTTATTTTACCTCATAACCGCACTGAAGCGTACACTTATGGAAACATAGATAGCACGGGTTGTGCTGCAAAATAAGCACAAGCCTTTGCATGGTCATAAAGTAGACCATGCCTGAGAATAAATTCCCGTTGAGAGGTTAAGTTTTCTTTTTGAAATACTTGCCTTTAAGATGATGACCGGGTTGCTATCTGAAATAATAGCAAGCCATTTTTGGCATGTTTTGAAAACATTTAAACTTCTGCTCGAACTTCATTTACAGTCTCGTATCATTATTAAATGACATTTCTAAGACCGTAAATGTTATCAATTTTCAGAAGACATGCCATTATTACCTCTTTTTATATTTTTATATTTTATATTTTGTATTTTGTTTTTGAAATTTTTTATAAAAAATGAAAAATCTTTTTGTCTTTTTAAAGTTTTTAATATATATGCACATTATATACAGGATACAAGAATAGGTACCACCACTATTCTTCTGCTTCTTCTGCCAGTTCCTTTAGAGTATCAGGAGAAAACGATCTCATTCCCAACTTGTGAATAAGAAATTCAATCCTTTCTCGACATAGAGCCTTCATGAAGATGTCTGCCAACTGATACTCAGTCCTGAAAAAATAAAGCTCGACGACTCCGTTCTTGACTTGCTCCTTTATGAAATGGTATCGGATATCAATATGCTTTGACCGGGAATGTTAGACGTTGTTGCAGCATAAGGCAATAGCGCTTTTGTTATCACAGTACATCGGAATCTTATTGAAACCAAGGCCATAGTCGGTAAGCTGTGATCTCATCCAAAGGACTTAAGCACAACAACCAGACAAGGCTATGTATTCAGCTTTCGTACTGGATATCGCAGCGCTTTTCTGCCTCTTTGAGGACCAGCTTACAAATCTATCTCCCAGCATTTGCATACTTCCGGACGTACTGCGTCTAGTATCTTTACAACCCGTGTGATCAGCATCTGCAAAAGCCATTAGTGGAATAGCAGAATCCTTTGGGTACCAGAGTCCCCGATTAATGGTTCCTTTAAAATACCAGAAGATTCTTTTAACAGCATGGAGGTGCTTTTTGGTAGGACGAGCCTGATACCGTGCACACATGCAAACAGCATATACCAGGTCTGGTCTACTGGATGTCAGATACATAAGGGTGCCAACCATGCAACGATAATGTGTAGGATCAACAACTTTCCCAAGTGTATCCTCATCCAGTTTGGACTTCTCCACCATTGGAGTGTCCACAGGGTCACAAGAGTCTATACCATATTTTTTAAGTGATTCAAGAGCATATTTAGTCTGATTAAGAAAGATGACTCTGGGACTCTGAAAAATCTATAGTCCTAGAAAAAATGAGATCTTGCCCATCATTGACATCTTAAATTTTGAACACATTATCTCAGAAAATTGGTCACAAAGTTCAATAGTTGTGGTAGCAAAAATTATATCATCAACGTAAATTTGTACCAGGATGATCTCTTTGCCTTCACGTCAAACGAACAATGTGGGACCAATTTGCCTTTGGAGAATCCTTTTGAGAGAAGAAATGATGACAACAAATCGTACCAGGCATGAGGAGCCTGTTTTAACCCGTAAAGATCCTTCTTCAGTCTGTACACGTGATTTGGATTGTTGGAATCCACGAACCCATCTGGCTGACTAACATAGACTTCTTCCAGCAAAATGCCGTTTAAGAATGCCGTCTTCACATCCATTTGGTAGACGAGCATATTCACGTGAGCAACATATGCAAGGAATATTCGAACAGCCCCGAGTCTTGCTATAGGAGCGAAAGATTCTTCAAAATCAATTCCTTCATCTTGATGATATCCACGAGCAACCAAACGAGCCTTATTTTTCAAGATACCACCTAACTCATCGAGTTTTACTTTGTAGATCCACTTTAAAGTAATCACCATCACTTTATCTGGTCGTGGTACTAATTCCCAAACTTCAAGACGCTCAAACTCATGAAGTTCTTCTTGCATCGCTTCAATCCAGCATGATTGAGTGAGAGCTTCTTTGTAATTCTTAGGTTCAACTGATGTTAGGAAGGCCTCATAATAACAAAAGAGGGCTTGTTGATGAAGCTAAAGTATTGTAAACACAGATCTTGAGAGTTCTCCAATAATGTTGTGCAACGGATGATCTTTAGTCCATTTAGAGATATGTTCTTAGACTGGAGCGTCTTGGTGCACAATAGTAGGAATAACATCCGATGAAGAAGATTCTTCAGAACTGATTTCCAGAATAGGAATACCAAAATACGGATCGTTACTTATGTGTGCCACCTCAAGATCATGATTCTCTTCATCAGCACCGAAAGGAATTTCTTGGGATTGTGGTTGAGGAGATGTTTGAGAAGTACTTATAAAAGGTGCATCTGTATTGACAGTTGTTGAAGTAGGTAAACCAGTTGACTCAACAGGAGCTTGGGCTACTACAACAGGAACATGAATCTTATCTACAAAAACTGAATAGTCAACATTTGCTGGAGGATTGAAGAGTTCATCAAACACTGGTTGAAATACCACATCCCATTCTTTCCTTGTTGGTGGTACAAATGGTGCTGGAGAAGGAGGGTTTGGAATGAGTCCTGAACTGTGTGTTGCAGATGTGATTTCATGAAGTGCGGGTTTTGAACTGCTGTATTCAGAAGCCATAGCTGTCAGCTCATCAAAATCAACGTGGCAAGTTTCGATAATTCTTCTTGTTCGTCAGTTGTAAATCTAGAATGCCTTTTTCTTAGGTGCATAGCCAATGAAAATTCCTATGTCAGCTTTGTTCTGAAGTTTACCCAAATTTTCACTATCATTAGTTGGGTAGCATAGTGCACCGAACACATAAAGATATGATAAATCAGGTTTCTTGTCATGTAGAAGCTCATAGGGAGTTTGTCTATATCTAAGACGTACAATGGAACGGTTTTGGGTGTAACATGCAGTTGCGACTGCCTTAGCCCATAAGAACAACAAAGCTTTTGCATAGATCAACATAGTGCGAGCAGCTTCAACAAGAGTACGATTACGCCTTTCTACAACACCATTTTGTTGTGGAGTTCTCGCAACTGAGGTTTCATGAGAAATGCCTATGCTCTCATAATAATCTCGCAGAGTCTGATTAACAAACTCAGTTCCATTATCAGTATGGATCTTTCTGACAGAAGCATTTAATCTTTGTTGGATCATCTTCAGAAACGTGATTATGAAATCAGGAGCTTCATCCTTTGATGCTAAAAACTTCACCCATGTAAACCTAAAGTAATCATCGATGATAACGAGGATATACTTCTTTCCATTAACACTTTGAACACGCATTGGCCCGTAAAGATCCATATGCAGAAGGAATAATTTTTCCTGATTGGTGTCATCAGCTTTTGGTTTATGTAAATGTTTTTTCCTCTTACCCATTGCACAAGCCGAGCACAAATGATCTTTCTCAAATTTCAACTTTGGAAGACCACGTACGAGACCATGTCTAGCCAAATGATTGATAGCTCCAAAATTTAAGTATGACAGACGACGGTGCCATAACCAAGATTTGGTCTTGGAAGCTTTCGACAAGAGACATATCGGAGAGGACGACAACATATCTCCAAGTGATATTGTATATAAATTGGTTCCCCTAGATCCCGAGAGTAAATCAACACCTTCCAAATTACGAACAAAACAGGTGTGTTTACAAAATGCCACCTCAAGATCCGAGTCACAGAATTGACCAACTGAGAAGAGATTGTGTCCGAGTCCTTCCACATAATAAACCTGAGAAATAGTAACATTCCCTACTTGATAATCACCATAGCCCATGATTTTCACAATCTGATCATTACCGAACTTTACTATACCGAGAAACTTGGCTACGAAGTTGGTGAGCTGAGAGTGCTCTCTGGTCATGTGCTTGGAGCAGCCGGAGTCTAAATACCACAAAATAATTTGGACAACCTGTAATTAACAATTAAAGAAGATGGAACATCTGAATTACTAGATCCCCGAGAAGTACCGGGTTCCATTTGGTTAGAAAGTAAAGATTTTGTAGTCTTAGATTTTCTATTAGAACCAACAATTATAGGCACATTGGGTTTCCTTGTATAAATCTTAGTTTCCACATGTGTTTGTTCATTTACTGCAAGAGGGGTAGACTTCCTAAGAGGCATTTCCTTAGTGGTGGTAATCCTAGTTAAAGGGCACACATTTCCAACTAATGAAATTTTCCTTCATGTAGGTCTCCATTGAAATCAAATTTTAGTAAACACATGTCCTGTGGGTTTCCATTCTTCTTTTGTTTTCTGTTTCTTAACACATTTAGATTTTGACCGCACATTCATATCAGAAACATATTCAAGAAAACAAGCATCATGATTAGCATCAAACATACATTGATTACATTTCAGACAAATTATTTCATAATTCGCATTCAACATTGTATGCTTAACATTTGCATCATGAACATGTGTTTTAACATGATTCCCTTTATTAGCACTTAAAGTGACATTCCTATGGTGGGCTTCTACTTTATTCTTCAAGTTGCTATGTTAAGGTTGTGGGATCCTATCATTCCTTTTATTGCTTGAAGGCTGTGATCGCCTAACCTTAGTAGAATTCTTCAGTCCTGTAGAGGACAACACAGGTTTGTTAGAATCAGTTGTTTTAGATGACCCTATTTTTTTAGGACTGTTGCTTAAGGATGCAATAGGTTCAGTAAAGCTAACTTTCTTGTGTTTGTTCATAGGGGTAACATCAACTATTTTCTCCTTATTTTGTGATGATATGTCTGGGTCTGCAGGCTTAATTTTGGAGTCCTTGTTCTTGTGATTAAAAGCAACGAGTCTCTCTTTCGGTGTAGCTAAACAAGGGCAGGTACCATGGACATAGATTAACTCTACCTGAATGCGTTCAGCATACTTACAAGCCAAGTCTAACTCACCATCTAAAGGGCTTGATGCTCTAACTTCTTCCACTATTTCTTGAAGTACATTTGCATTTTCCCTAGATTTGTGAATATAGTCAATATGTGCTTCCTTGTTTTTAAACAATTGGGGGGGGGGGGGGTAGAGGCTCAACTGCTATATTAAACATGCCATGAGCGATAGTGATGACCTTTGGTTTTTGTTCAACAGAATCAACAACATGTTTTCCTTTAATTCTTTTCAATTCATTTTCTAAAATTTCAATTTCTAAAATCTTTTCTTGAATTTGAGGTTGGAAGTCAACATTTTCTACATATTTCAAGTTTAGTTGAGCAACTGAAGAGTCTACTCGAGACTTTTTAATTGAGTCAAACTGTTCTTTAAAAATCTGCTTTAAATGCATGATTTCTTTGCTCAGATTTTCATTTTTAGAAAGAAGTTTGGCCACACTATGCTTAAGCTCAATGTTGATTGTCTCAATTGCATCATATTCCTTCTTAACCCTATCGGGGCTCTTTCTCAAATCCTTAACTTTCTCTTTCAACTGTGTGATTGTAGTGTCTTTCTCTTGAAGCTGAGCTTGCAAATCATTTAATTCAAAAAATTGATCAAAAGTTGGATTACTTTCGTTTGAAACAGAATTTTCTCTCTGAAAAATTTCTTGACTGAGTTGATTGTCAACTTATAAAGATATGCAATGTTTTTCAAGATTCGAAAATCGTGTTGAAAGATCATTAAAGACTTTATCCTTTTTTACCAGCTCATTTTCAAGTTCCAGACACTTTTGACATTTTTCCACAAACATATTAGACACATGCATGTAATCTTTCATGGCAACAAATGAATTCACATTCACAGAATTATTCACAACAACATTCATGATATCATGAAACAGGACTTGATCCAAAAGTCGACAATTCTCAGTTAAAATTTGTCTTTGTTTAATTTCAAAACTTTTAGCTTCTAAACGATGTTGTTCCACAGCCTGTTCCATTTGATGAAAGACATTTTGGACTTCCAAAAGTTCATCAATTAAATATTGGTCAAATGTATTAAATAAGTCCTTCAGTGCTTTTACACATGGAATTATTTGATCTCTAAAACAAGCTTTTGTATGTTTAAACTCCCATGAGCCATCAGTGATGGCTGTGGGCGTAGTTCTTTGTTTGACAACCACATCAAAATTAGCAAGATGGCGTTTGAGTTTCTTCAAACTCGTATGTACCAAGCTGACTTTAGGAAGTTCATTCGGAACCTCAACTTTGGTGGGTCTACATGAAGAACTAGTGTCTGATGAAGTCAAAGACTGTAGAGAGCAAAAGGCTTGTTCAACAGATAATTCAGTTTATGGAACAAAGCGTTTACTAAAATCCATAGACAACTAATTTAAAACTGCATAATCAACTGGTTTAATCTTACATTTCTCAACTTCTGGATCATTTTGTTTTAAATTCATTTTTGATCAACTTTCTTCAGCAAGTATCAAAGTCTCTTCAGAATCAGGGATAGAAATCACATTTGTTCCCTTAGCAATAACATCGCCATCATACAACATTGGCCGCATCTGCTGAGCTTTCTTAAGATATAGAGGATTTTGAAAACCTAAAGCTTGATTCATGTTATTATCAAAGAAAACCTGTGGTTTCGTGAGCATATGCACAGTTTGGGCGGATTGACCCATCTTATGAACAATGTTATCCAATTCTTTGACTTTCTTTTCTAAAACAATCTCTCTATCAATAATCCTAGCTTCTTTTTTTTGGCCTCATTTTTGAAAACAGTAAATGTTTTTGTTAATGATTCCTTTTTGATTAATTAATTAGAAAGGGTTTGTTTAAGAACATTAATCTCTTTGGCTAAATCTACAAACTGTGCATTTTTCTCCCTAATCACATCATCTATTATTAGCTTCTCTCTAGTACTTAAATCCATATTATGTCTTTCTTCTAACAATTGAACTTGTTCTTTATACCTTTCAAGCTCAGCAGATAAGGATTTATTGGCATTTAAACATTCCTCATTGACCTTGGTTATATCAGTTACTTTTACTGACATTTGTTCTATCACATACCAAATCATAGCATCTTGTTGTGCAAAAGAGTTGGTATCTTGTACAACTGGATTTTGTGATTCAAGAAGATATTGAGAGTAAGGAATAATGTTACTATCACTCATGATCTCATTATTTGGATGTTCCACATAATCAGAATGTACAGAATACTGCATCTCCTGTACACTTTGATTAAGCATATTATTATGAGTATTGTCATGATTTGGTACCTCAGATAGCACATCTAAACCATAGCGTGACAAATTTGCCATCAAAGCAACTTTGGCCGTAGTAATGTCATCACAGTCGAAGTCATAAGCATCCAGATCATCGGCTTGATAAACAGCATTTTGAGTGATGATAGACTGTGTGACTGGGCCTTCAGGAATACCCAGGTCTGCGAGAAATTCCAACTCTTCCTCACTAAGAACTTTACCCATTCCTTGAACTTCAACTAGAAGAACTTTTTCCTTGTACAAAGCAACATCTCTTTTCCTCTTTGGTTGCGTGCATTGCCTTGTCATATGACCCTCTCATTGGCAGTTGAAACACTTCACAACACTTTGTTGACTAGAATTTCGGCCCCCTAAACTAGCAGTCTTGACCCTTGAACCATAAGTACCAGCAGCATGAGAATTGGTTCTTCCTTGATATGGTTGAACAATCACTCTCCCATCATTAATTATTGCTTGTTGTCTTGGATTAGAGGAGTTTCTCAGCTGGTTGTTGGTCGATGGAAAGCGAGATGAGACAACAGTTGACAAGAATGACATCATCTTGTTAATTGCGTCAATAGGACCATCTCCTTTATTGAACACAGGAACTGCAAGGCCTGAATCAATTTATGGAAATTCAGCAATGTGTGATTGTTGGTTAACCATGGAGACAGGATATTCAATCTGTGGAATCGATTGTGGATAAGCATCATGATAACTCGTTGAGGAATAAGCACTAGAGTGCTGTGCTGGTGGATAAGAAATAACAAGTGATGATGGATAAGTAGTAGAGTATTGTTGCGATGGATGAACTGCTCCATATTGAGATGAAGAAACTTGTTGCTAAAACAAAGGATTGTTGTATGAAAACTGATGGTTGTTGAAATGATGCGGAGTCTACTGATTAGCCACTAGTGCAAGAGGATCTTGATGACGTTCACGCAATAGACGAACTTCGTTAGCATGCATTTCATGTGACTGAAGATAAGCATGGAGTTGATCAAAGTTGGTAGTATGTAGATCCCTCACTAGTTTGACATCCGTGACAAACTTGCTCCACTCCGATGGGAGACTATTTAAGAATTTGGTATTGATCTGAAACTGCTCCAAATTCATTTTGTGAACATTCATGTCATTGATGAGCTTAGTAAACCTCAAATAATACGAGTAAAGTGATTCTCCCTTGACATGAGCAAACTTATCAAATTTATCATATAACTTGCATTCCCTCTCTTGCTTTGTTAGTGAAGTACCTTGCATAAGCATCTGAACTCTAGCCCATAAATCCTTAGCTACTCTATGATGATTCACAAGAGCATAAACATCTGATGGAAGACCTTGTAGAATGATATTGGTTGCCTTTAGATCACAATAAGCTTGAATCTTTTCAGTTTTAGACAATTCAGCGTACTTCTTCGTCCGGGTCACACCATTCTCTTTAATAGTTGGCAAAATGAGTAGACCATGCTCAACTAATTCAAGGATCATCCTTTCATGCTCACGATTTTTCATATACAATTCCATTCTACTTTTCCAAGAATCATATAAGGCTTTGTCCAACATCGGTGTACGATTGTCAGCACCGGATAGAATCATGTTTTCAGCAAGAGTAGTCATCTTTTCTTAATTGGTATTTTGTAAGAATTACTTTTTGATCGGTTGGTGATATGAAGTAATTGTGTTCAAGTGAGTTAATTTTAAAAGGTGTTTATGAATACACGGGATTTTACAATTCTATAAAAGAAAAAACCATATAATTCAAATTTGAGTTCTTAGTTTGTGTCTAAGTTGTATTAAAGTTCCTAAGTCCAAATAGTCTTGAATTGTCTTAGTCCAAAGATTATTTCGCCTTTGCAAAGTGACTAAATCGCATTCAAAAGGAAAGAGACTAAATCGCCTTTCACTGGAAATTGGACTAAATCGCCTTGCACTATAAAAGGGACTAAATCGCCTTCTAATGTAAAAGGACTATTTTGGTTCCAACTACGATGGACTATTCCGGTTCCAACTACGAGGGACTAAATCGCCTCGTGTAGACAAAGGGACTATTTCGGTTCCAACTACGAAGGACTAAATCGCCTCGTGTAGACAAAGGGACTATTCCGGTTCCAACTACGAGGGACTAAATTGCCTCGTATAGACAAAGGGACTATTTCAGTTCCAGCTACGAGGGGCTAAATTGCCTCGTGTAGACAAAGGGACTATTCTGGTTCCAACCACGAGGGACTAAATTGCCTCGTGTAGACAAAGGGACTATTTCGGTTCCAACTATCAGGGACTATTCTGGTTCCAACTGTTAGGGACTATTCTGGTTCCAAACCAAAAACACTAAAAGACCCACTTTTTGTTGTTTCCACCTAAAAACTCTTGTACAACTATTAATTCTAAGCTTATTAGAACCTTAAAAATGCAAACTTTATGAATTTTGAGACAAAAATTTTGAAATCAAGATTTTGACTCTTAAAAGCTTTCGAACCAAAATAGGTACAAAAATGAAATTTTTCCTTGATCAAACCTTAAACACGGTTGTATCTATGATACTAGAACTAAATACCAAAGTATATAGCCTTTTGTGTATAAGTGAAGCTACGGATCAACAAGAAAAAGGAAAACTTGAATACGAGTAGAAATAGGTACTAAAACTTTAAACGAACATAAAAACAAAGACATACCACAAGACTTCAGCTTCATCAACAAGCCCTATTCTGTTATTATGAGGCCTTCCTAACATCAGTTGAGCCTAAGACTTACAAAGAAGCTCTCACTCAATCATGCTAGATTGAAGCAATGCAAGAAAAACTTCATGAGTTTGAGCGTCTTAAAGTCTGGGAATTAGTTCCACAACCAGATAAAATGATGGTGATTACTTTAAAATGGATCTACAAAGTAAAACTCGATGAGTTGGGTGGTATCTTGAAAAATAAGGCTCTTTTGGATGCTCGTGGATATCGTCAAGAGGAAGGAATTGATTTTGAAGAATCTTTCGCTCATGTAGCAAGACTCGAGGCTGTTCGAATATTCCTTGCATATGCTGCTCACATGAATATGCTCGTCTACTAAATGGATGTGAAGACGGCATTCTTAAACGGCATTTTACGAGAAGAAGTCTATGTTAGTCAGCCAGATGGGTTCGTGGATTCCAACAATCCAAATCACGTGTACAAACTGAAGAAGGTTCTTTACAGGTTAAAATAGGCTCCTCGCGCGTGGTACAATTTGTTGTCATCATTTCTTCTCTCAAAAGGATTCTCCAAAGGCAAAGTTGATCCCACTTGTTCGTCTGACGTGAAGGCAAAGACATCATCCTGGTACAAATTTACATTGATGATATAATTTTTTCTTCCATAACTACTGAACTTTGTGACCAATTTTCTGAGTTAATGTGTTCAAAATTTAAGATGTCAATGATAGGCAAGATCTCATTTTTTCTAGGACTACAGATTTTTCAGACTCCCAGAGGCATCTTTCTTAATCAGACTAAATATGCTCTTGAATCACTTAAAAAATATGGTATGGACTCTTGTGACCCTGTGGACACTCCAATGGTGCAGAAGTCCAAATTGGATGAGGATACACTTGGGAAAGTCGTTGATCCTACACATTATCGTGGCATGGTTGGCACCCTTATGTATCTGACATCCAGTAGACCAGACCTGGTATATGCTGTTTGCATGTGTACACGGTATCAGGCTCGTCCTATCAAAAAGCACCTCTATGCTGTTAAAAGAATCTTTCAGTATTTAAAAGGAAATTAATCGGGGACTCAGGTACCCGAAGGATTCTGCTATTGCACTAACGGCTTTTGCAGATGCTGATCACACGGGTTGTCAAGATACTAGATGCAGTACGTCCGGAAGTATGCAAATGCTGGGAGATAGACTTGTAAGCTAGTCGTCAAAGAGGCAGAAAAGCGCTGTGATATCCAGTACGAAAGCTGAATACATAGCCTTGTCTGGTTGTTGTCCTCAAGTCCTTTGGATGAGATTACAACTTACCGACTATGGCCTTGGTTTCAATAAGATTTCGATGTACTGCGATAACAAAAGCGCTATTGCCTTATGCTGCAACAACGTCCAACATTCCCGGTCAAAGAATATTGATATTCGATAACATTTCATAAAGGAGCAAGTCGAGAATGGAGTCGTCGAGCTTTATTTTGTCAGAGTATCAGTTGGCAGACATCTTCACGAAGGCTCTATGTCGAGAAAGGATTGAATTTCTTATTGACAAGTTGGGAATGAGATCGTTTACTCCTGATACTTTAAAGGAACTGGCAAAAGAAGCAGAAGAATAGTGGTGGTACCTATTCTTGTATCCTGTATATAATGTGCAAATAAATATTAAAAACTTTAAAAAGACAAAAAGATTTTTCATTTTTTATAAAATTTTTCAAAAACAAAATACAAAATATAAAATCAAAAAATATAAAAAGAGGTAATAATAGCATGTCTTTTGAAAATCGATAACATTTACGGTCTTAGAAATGTCATTTAATAATGATACGAGACTGTAAATGAAGTTTGAGCAAAAGTTCAAATGTTTTCAAAACATGCCAAAAATGGCTTGCTATTATTTCAGATAGCAACCCGGTCATCATCTTAAAGGCAAGTATTTCAAAAAGAAAACTTGACCTCTCAACGAGAATTTATTCTCGGGCATGGTCTACTTTATGACCATGTAAAGGCTTGTGCTTATTTTGCAGCACAACCCGTGCTATCTATGTTTTCGATCACTAAATGGGACACTGTGGTATCCTACTAATTCCGCTGTGCACTTAATTATTCTAAGCTTGTGAGAAAGCTTTGAAACTGCTCAAGAAAGGATTGCTAGTTTGGGGGGAAGCTTTGAAAGCTTCTAAATGACGAATATGTGTCATGAATTAGGAGGAAGCTAATTCAGAAGCTTCTCCTTAACCAAGAGGTGTATGGGTTACCTAGTTTATGCATATTATAATATTTCTCCTACAAGTTACTACAAAGATTATTCATGGTGGAGTGCAGACTTGAAGTCAAATGAAAAGCAGATTCTTGAAAACTTCGACATGGCCAGAAGTGAAGGAAAATGAAGTTTTTCAAGACATGCAGTTAATTTAGAAACTTTGAGATGACCAAAAGTGAAGTGAAGGAATCTCTAGTAACTCTTATATTATCATACGACAAGAAAGAAAAGAACAAGAGAGGATGAGGGAATGGGTTGGCCGAGAGCTGTGGAGAGAAAGCAAAATGGAAAAGGAAAAATGTATTATGTGATACCAACTAACAATCAACCAACTCCCTCTCCACAATAGGAGAGGGATATTTATAGTCCTAAGTGAGCTGATTTTCCCTAGTCCAAATGTGGGCTTGATGGGCCTTTCTTGGGCTTTGGTGAACTAGCTTACTTAGGTAACTAAGTTTCCAAATATTACTAGACTAGCTATACTAAATGGAAGTGACCGATACTTTCGTATTCCTAACAATCTCCCCCTAAGGGAGGTCACTCCATTTTACAAAATCTTTAACCTAGCATATCGCAGTCTAGATTTTCTTTATCTTGTGAGATATGTGTTGAAACCTTAATTGTAGGCTTCATAGATCGTTTTGCCCATCTAGGATATCATAACATTGATCACGCAGCGGAATAACAAATAAGAACAACAATGTTATGAACAAGGTTTTTATTCATAAACTAATAAACTATAAACTATTCGACTTTAATCAGTCGACTATGAACTATTACATAAACTAATAAGCTAACTATTAGACTCTCATTGGAGAGATCTAACTATGATGGATAATCAATACTAGACGCCTACCCCTCTTTATATACTAGAGGGGTTAGGGTTTACAAGACAAGATAAGATCAAATAAAATTAGGAAACTATAAATCAACATTAAATACTATTTGACTAATCTTCAATCAGCATTAATGTTGATCTTTATCTTTTAGCTGAGCATTAAATACTGTTTGACTAATCTTCAATCAGCATTAATGTTATTCCAGCTTTGTCTTGTAGGTCCTCCATCTTTAATATGTTTTGTCATAATCAACTCAAAGTATAATTCCCAACAATATGCTTGTAGACTTTGACTTTAGGCTTTTAACTTGTTTAACTTGTAAGTGATCTTTGAGCTTCTTGAGATCATTAACCAAGCATAATCTCTTGTTTTCAACTTGTAAACTTTTGCCATCTTTGTGCACTTGTGACTTTTGGACCAACATGCTTATACTTTTCTTGATATTTGAAAGCTTTTATTGTCATCTTTCTTGAAGTCTTTAACTTTAATACTTCGTCACTTCAAGAAGGACGTTCGGTATCATAGTAGCAGAAGTCTTGAAAACATGTACTTGACCTTTCATCATGTGATTACATTTGTCGGTCGAGCATGAGCATGCGGCTATGAATCTTGACTTATCTTGAGCAGCAGCTGGAATCAAGTACCTCCACACCATCTTTATACAAATCTGCAATAAAATAGTTAGCAATAAATCTGGGGGACGAATATGGCTTTGTCATTCGCCCATGTGGTTGGATTAACCTTCTAATCCGTGAGGATTAACCTGTGATCAGGTAGATTCAATCTTAAGAAGAATCTCCTTGACAGGATTTCCAACTTGCAGTATTGAATCTTTCTAACACATATGTATTAGATTCATCGTACTCAGCTGGTTCTCATTATCGGAACATCTCAAAGCAGACAGCACGATAAGAGTAAACTAGTGGGACAAAGTCTTACTAGTTGAATAAAATTGATTTGAAAATCAATCAATGTGTCACTTGCTAAAGTGATTTTGTGACACATCGAGAGTTTTAGCATTTCAAAATCTCATCAACCGCTAATTCATAACCTGGAACAAGTTTGATTCATGAAGAATCGCACCATCGTTTCTTTCCAGTTGTCACAAGTTTGATTCATAAAGAATCGCACAAGTTACCTACCATAAGCTTGTTTGATGTTGACTCAAGCAGGATTTCCATCTTTACTGTGAATACATAAGTATCACTCAGATGTTCTGGCAAAATCACAAGGATAATGTTAGGACTCTTAAGATTTTACTTGATTCTACAGTGTGTGAAAGATCAAGCATTATTGGATAGTGTCCTATAGAGATTTATGGATGATCTCTTTATTGGCTCTAGACTCGATAGTGCACTTTTAATTTAGTGATCGGAGGCAGGAGTTGAGTGCCACCTTTTCAATATCAACTAACTCGGAGTGAGAAAGTCGATAGAAATGAGTGTATCTTCGTGAGTTTTAAGACAAGAGTCTTTTCGACCTTGAATGGCTAGCGAGGGTTGTGCATTGCATCACTGGGTCCATGATGACTATCTTCAATACCAGACAACAGCTTAGGTGTTGCTGATAGCATATGTATTGACCCGGTTTCTGCCTTAGTGTAAGGAGGGCTTCTTTCTTTTCACCCTTTATATTAACTTTTCTTTTCAATTCTTCAACCCCTTCAATGCTTACCGAGACTTCATTACTAGCACCTTGTTGGGTATATTATAGTGCTAGCTCTATCTTAGTCTGCATTCTTCCCATTCCTCACTTTTCTCCTTTTTCATCATACCTAAGGACTTCTACACTATCTAGTGGAACATCCTTGGGTAGATCCCTCCGGTTCTGGCGGGATCGTAGGACAGATACCTAACCCTAACCACCTTTTAACTCCAAGTAATTAAATACATGGTCGGTCTATTAGTATTGCGACATGTTGCCATTCACCATTCAAAATTACTCCCCCTTCATATATGCATCGATATTCGAAAATGGTTTTGCACATATGGGGATAAGCAACACTAGAGTTCTGAAGATCACGTTATTATAAGTTTCATATTTTAATCACATTTTTTCCCCTTATCAAAAATTTCAAATCCTTTGATATTTTGGATATCAAATGATTCAAATATGTTTAAGGAAAATTAGGGAGAGAAATGTTTAGATTATTCACAAGCTATATTAGGAACATATTAATGCTCCCCCTCAAATTATGAGGAATATTATATGGTGTTTGAGTATGATAAGTTGAAATTTTTTGAATTTACTAAGAAATTCTTGAAAATTTCATACTCAAACACTAAGTCTCGGTCAATCAATTAGTTAACGTTGTAATAGAAATGTATCGGGAATCGGGCTCAATAGTTAATCTAATATTGTATATGTTTCGGGTTTAATCCCAAGCAAAACCCGAGCCCGGGTCCTAGTCAAATATCTCGAACGCCACTTAATGTGTCGGGGTATATAAGTAACTTTTCCTCTTTGGAAAAGTTAGTTGATTTCATTATTAATATTTCATTTCTAAATAATATCTCTAATTCTCTCTCAACTCTCTCACTAGTTTCTCTCTCTAGAAATCATCTCTCTTTCTCTTTTCTTGATCGATTCGTGGTTCGTTATATGAAGTGGAAGTGATAATCGGGATCCTACAATTGGTATCAGAGCTACAGTGGATTTGTGTATGATTCTTGTGGCTAAACAAGATCAAATTCGTGGCTTGTTTGTTTATTTTTTTTGTTCGAAAATAAAGCAAGAAAAAATCAAAGTTTGATCTTTGTTTGTGGTTAAATGTGTTAAAGATTTGTACTTTCGGGCTTAGAACTATCCCTTGCATCATTACTAGGTGGTTTTAACATCATTTCGTGGCTTTCAAGAATGGTTGATGATTTTTTTCTTGGCTGCGTTTTGTCTAACTGAAAGGTTGATTCTTCATTGCGTTTTGGTCATTGCTTTTTGCTTTCATTGCGTTTGGTCATTAGCGTTTGCTCTCACTGCGTTTTGGTCATTGCGTTTTGCTCTCACTGCGTTTTGGTCATTGCGTTTTCCTACTGAAGACCCTTTATCAAAGTAAATCTCAACGTTATGCTGCCCAATACGCAACAATCTTGCCGGTTTGGCCTAGAAAGAATCCGGCGTTTGTGGTTCATTGCATTTGTCTTAAGTTGCGTTTTGTTCATTGCTTTTTGTCTCAAGGTTGCTTTTGCTCTATTACGTTTGTCTCAAGGTTTGCGTTTTGCTCATATGCGTTTTTGTACCCAAAGTTCGTTTTGCTCATTGGTTTTGCCTCAAGATTTGACTGCGTTTTGCCTAAGGCTCTTCACTGCGTTTTGTCTAAAGAAGACTGCGTTTTGTCCATTGAAAACCCTTGTTTTGAAAACCTAATTTCCCGAAAAAAAATTCGACCTTACCGCGCCTCAGGTGGTATTTGAACGTATTTGGGACTCTATTAATCATTGTCTAAACATAACAAAACATCAAATCAAACAACAAACAAAGGACTTAAAAGGACTAATCATTCAACAACACACATTAACATAAATCGATTATACAGTCACGGTTTGTCTATTGAATTTGTAAAATCCTATTAATTCACTTATTCGGTTTTAAATCATAGACGTGTAAAACCCGTGAACGTGAATTGCATTCAAAACCACAACTTCAATCACAGTCATATCCATACTTAGATCAACAACTTTCACACTTCATAAATCATAACCATATCAATCATCATACTACTCCAACAATTACATCCTCAACATATAGCAAAGCACAACAATATCAATATGGCACTTTTCAAAAGATCGTCCACCAATGCTTGGACCAGGAAGATATTCACAATGGAGATCACGTTTTCTATGATACATTGACACGAAACCAAATGGTGAAGGACTAAGAAAAAGCATACTATCTGGTCCCTACGTGCCATCTACTGTACTAGTTAAAGCTGTTGCTGCAACGGAAGGTAATCCTGCAATACAACAACATACAACAATTGAAAAACAGTATGAACATACCGCGAGAAAGATACAAAGAACACTTTCTGTCTGAAAAAGAAGCAATTTTCTTGCTTTTAACTGGTATAGGAGATGATATCTATTCCACTGTTGATGCTGTAAAACGCGAATGGATGTGAAAGCCATTGAAAGGCTACAAACAGGTAAATCTTGAACGTAACAATATTGTAAAGGACAATCTTTCTGGAATTTGAGGAAGTTACTTCTCGAGATGGAGAATCAATAGAGTCGTATTACTCACGGTTTTATAACTAATGAATGAGTTGACAAGGAAACAATCTTGCAATTACAATAATTGCAAGTGAATGTTTCAATTCTTCAACGAACTTCAACCATCAACCAGAGATGGTCAAGATTTGGTGACGGTTTTGTTCAAGCAATTCAAAAGAAATAAGACACCATCTCCATATCCACACTTTTGACATTCTGAAGCATATCAAAATGAAGTCAATGATATCCGTGCTATGAAGAATAGCAAAAGTGCAAATCCATTTAGCACTTCTTGCGCTTCTCAACCATATTCAGAAATTACTATCAACACCAAAACCTCAAAGATCTAATGCAAACATCTTCTCTACAAAGACCTAGTGCATCTACCAGACACAAAGGCAAAGAGATAAGCCATAAACCATTTTACACCTCAATCTTAAGTCAGTGTTCTGAAGAAGACAATGATCTAGAACAAAGCTCAGAGGAATAAGGACAATGCAAAAGAATTTAGCAACTATAAACAGAAAAGAATAGTTATAAAACCTTGCAAAGAATTTTCAAAAGGCTTACAAAAACCTACCAACAACAACCTTCAACTTCTTCAAACTCCAGGAACAAGACTGAGTAACAAACACCAAGGTATAACAAACGCAATTTTTGCCAGATCAGGGCTGTTTGGGAATCAAAGGACAATGACATTGCTTGGACTAGGAAACTATAAGGCAAGTTCGGTAGTGCAACAAACAGGTATACAGTGCATATAACTGTAAGAGGATTTGGCCACTATGCAAAGGAATACAGAAGCCAAAATCGGGTTAAAGACTACACGTATCAGAAGGAAAAGATGATGATGGTGCAAACATAGCTGAACCAAGGTGTTCCAACCTATAAAGCAGAGCAAGCTGATTGGCTACGGAAGATGGAAAGAGTAGATTAACATGAATTGAAGCCCATTACAGTTATCATGGCAAAGATTCAAGGAGGTCTACCAGACAGGAATCCATTTAAACTGAACAACCATTGGAACAGGTACAAAACCATAAAGAAAATAAGTGTTTCCAATGAAAACAACATTCTGAAAATAAAACTCTAGATGGCTATGAGCGTGCTGCGGCTTGCTAATTTATTTGCAAACTTAAAAAACCTTGATACTTTGATGAAAAACAAAACGTTTAAGTAAACAATTAAAAGAAACAAAAAACGCATCATTGACTCAAGAACTAGAAGGAGTGCAAAACTAACATTTGAATGAAGCCTTAGTAGGGCTCTGGGGAGGCTACTAGTTTGTCGATAGTTTGTCCTTATTGCACTTCAAAACAAAACAGAATGACTTGAAAAGTACATTAGCCTTTACTGACCGGAACATTGTTTATGACATTCTTCAAACAAATTAAATTGAAACTCTAGGACTATTAGCTTGTAAGACATGACATAAAAGAAGGTTTAAAAACTAAAGCCTATGAAATTTCAGTTGTCCAATCAAAAACACTATGATTAGTAAAAAGGGTGTCTTTTAACAAAGTCACAATTTGAAGTTAACTCAAAGATAAAAGTAAGGTCATTTCGATTTGAAGTTTAAAGGAAGAAAAAAGATATTGACAAGATGATTGAAATTGGACAAAACAGTTAAAGTTTTGAATGAAATTGGTTTACACTCGTAATCAGTCATTCGACCATTCATATGTTAGCACCCAAATCGCCCGACATAAATTGGTAGACCCTAACCATTGCTAATCCAAGGTACCTCAAGAAAGCTCAATCTGAAAAGCCCTGTTTGTATGAGATCCCATATGATACTTCTGATCTTGCAAACCGATTTGGCCCCAATAGGGAAGAGACCATGACTCTTGCAAATGAGAAGAATCAAAAATTGAATAAAGATTATGTTAAACCAAGATTACACAAGACATAATAGTCTTTATGAAAATTTTCAAAAGCACCCTCACTGGAGTATCTTTATCAGTTGGAACACGCAAAAGAAGTTAGGAAGACAATGTGGAGAAAACCGTTTGTTAGAACAAAACCAAACATTGCTAAAAATGTTCCTTCTGACCCGTTTGACATCCGATTAGTTAAAAGTAACAAGTTTTTAAACGACATGACATTTAACAATCAATCAATTTAAAGAAATTGTTGACCAAGCTTGGTTTAAACATACTAGTTATTATTTTCGGGTGCCAACTGCTAAAGATATGGAAGTTTTGATAAAAACCTTATTAATGCCTCTTTCCATAAAAACTCAAAATGATAGTTTTCGTTTTGAACATGAACTTAAAATAGAAATGCATGAAGATTATGAGTACGTTAAATCCCTTGAAAAAGAGGTTGACAAACTTGAATCTGAAAAGGCTGATTTTTCAAACATATTTGATTTACTTCTCAAAGAGTGTGTGTCTAAGGATGTTACATGTTCATATTTGTATTCCCTGTCTGATTTAAATGCTTATGCTGAATTACAATGCTTGTATATTCGTAAAGTTAAAGAATGTGAATGTCTTGCATAAAAGCTTTCAAAACAAACTGAATCTGTCAACAAAGAAGTTCATAATAAGATTTTAAAGAGTTTTGCTAAACTTGAAAACCACTTGATTTCTATTGAACCTGCTTTACAACAATGTAAAGAACAAATGAAAAACCACTCAGTTTGCAAAGAAAACAAATCAAATGTATTTTGAAAAGAACGTAAACAATATCATGAATAAAGATTTAAAGCTCAAATGAAGACAAGAACATACAATCCAAGTGAGTTAAAAAACTCATTGAGAAATGCAAAGGAAAGGTCTGTGAAACTCATTTGATAAAACCATATGTTGTTCGACAACCAATGCTCAAGCGATTTCCAAAACCATCAGTTTTAGGAAAATCGACTCATTTTTCAAATTCTCCTGAAATGAGAAGTTTTCAAACGAAATAGTCGGTTAATAAAACTAATGTGTCGGATGGTTTGCTTAAACAAGTCACTCAATAGAATTTTCCTCAGAATAGAAAACAAGCGGAAATACACTCAAATGTGTTTAAACCAGGAATGTATAGAATTGCCACTACCATAACACAAAATAGAGAACCGCAGTTGCCTCATGCTTCTAGGAATACTAATCCTCACGTGTCTAAATCTTCACGAGTAAATCATACTACTAGTGTTAGCAGACCACAGCTTAAGTGCTATCAAGTTAAAGATAAGGTTGTGCCAAACAATAGTCAAGTGAAGTTTAAAAAGAAGGAAGTAGAAGACCATCATTGAATGTTGTTTGTGCTGAATGTGGAAATTATGTGTTTAATTCTAATCATGATGCTTGTGTTTCTAGATACTTGAATGACATGAACGCTAGAACTAAGAAGCCTAATGTA
>BQNB010081926.1:0-29478 GCA_026074375.1 Tanacetum coccineum
AACCCGAGGATGCGATCGAGGTTGAGAACCCGATTGAGCATGAGGATAAGACTGTTCCTGCTAGCGTCCACGAGGTAGGTGAATTGTCTATTGCTTGGTCTCATAATGAGGGACATTAACTCTCTTTTTGGTCGGATGGTTTCTCTTTCAAGACGACTATGTGGTCACTAGACGGCGCATGCATTGGTCGAGAAGAAAGGAAAAGCAAAGGACAAGTATTATGGTAAGTTGATTTTGGACTTGGGTAATGAAGTGCTTTCTAGTGTGGATCAAGGAACGGCCGTAATGGAAAAGCTGGTTGAAAAGCCTGGTAATACTGAAGATAAGGTTAAGCATAAGAAATTAAAGAGGGAACTTGAAGAAGCAAGGTTAAGCAACACATTCCTTCGTATGCAGAATGAACGAGTTGAGAGAGATCTCTATTGGACTAGAGTTCGAGCTCATGAGTTCTATTAAGAGATGATTCATAGGGGATTTGTATTTGAAGAAAGACCGAATGAAGCTATCAATGTTCCGATTGAAGATGTGAAGAGTCCATCGTCTGAGCCGTGAGAATCTTCTCATGAATCTTAGTAGTTTGATTTCAATTGTAGTTTCTTTTATTGTGTAATCACTAAACTGAATTCTCAGTTAGTAGAATTGTGTTATTGGTTGTAACAATTTGTATTATTTCATGAGACAATGCAACTATGTATTTACTCTTTGTGATGAAAAATAAATGACTATCTTTTGATTACTACTAGATGTTGTGTGACTGTTATGGTGATTGATTTTTCATTATACCATGTTATGAGTATATCATGTTATGAATGCTTATCATATTGTTTTTCTGTGTGACGTGACAAAATCATGCCTCTAAAGTCTGCACATATGACTAAAGTTGTTATTCATCGAATGATCAAAGAAAGTATTGATGTCGCTGTTGCTGCTGAGCGGGCAAGGCAAGCAAATGTCAGAAATGATGCTAGTGGATCTGCGCCAGTTAGAGGTCAAGACACTACACATGCTGTTCGTGAGTGCACTATTGTTGGGTTTATGAAGTGCAATCCTACTATCTTTCGTGGTGTTGAAGGAGCTGTCAAATTGCGAAGATGGTTCGAGAAAACTGAGGTGTTTTCGAGATCAGTGAATGTGCAGAGGGTAAGAAGGTGAAGTTTGATGCTGCTACACTGGAAGGACCAGCTTTGACTTGGTGGAAAACTAAGGTTGCAACCATGGGTTTAGAGACTGTAAACTAAATGCCTTGGACTGAGATGAAGCAACTGATGACTGTAGAATTTTGTCTGATAGAAGAAGTTTAAAGAATGGAGTACGAACTGTGGAACTTAAAGGTCAAAGAGTATGATGTTGTTGCTTATACTCAAAGGTTTAATGAATTGGATTTGATGTGTCCAAGAATGGTTGAGCTTGAAAGAGTAAAGGTTGATGCTTACATCCGGGGATTGACTGATAATATCAAGGGTGAAGTGACATCTTCTAAGCCTGCTGATCTGAAAGAAGCTGTGCGTATGGCTCATAAGTTGATGGAGCAAAAATCATAAGCTAGAGATGAAAGGATTTTGGAAGGAATGAAGCAAAAGTAGGAGAGCTTTCGAAGTGGAAATAGTAGTGGTAAGGGCAATCAAAAGGATAACTCACGTCAAACTTTGTAGAATAGCCAAAAGTAAGGGAACGCGCGAGCCATGGTTATCGCTCCTACTGATGGAAAGCTTCCTTTGTGTGAACAATGTTTTACTCGCCATGTTGGTCAGTGTACAATCAAGTGCCACAAGTGTGGAAAGGTTAGACATAAGGCAAGGTATTGTAAGGAGAAGAGTGTTGCCACGGGTGCTAAAGCTTAGTCTATTTAGACTTGTTATGATTGTGGTGAGCAAGGTCATACTAGGAATCAATGCCTAAGGAAGGTTAAGAAAGAGGAAGTTGGAGAAGTTCGTGGTCGAGCTTATACTATTATGGATGTTGAGCCACAAGGTCCGAATGTGGTTACTGGTACGTTTCTGCTCAATAACCGCTATGCCTTTATTTTATTCGATTCGGGTTCTGATAGGAGTTTTGTGGACACTAGATTTAGTTCCATGCTCGATATCAAACCGATTAAAATAGGAGCTAGTTATGTTAGCTGACAGAAGGGTAGTTAGTACGAGCATTGTTTTGAAGGGCTGCGCTCTGAATTTAGTGAACTACATTTTTGAAATCGATCTTATGCCGATTGAGCTTGGTACGTTTGATGTCATAATCGGTATGGATTGGCTTGTTAAGCACGATGTCGTTATCGTCTGTGTTGAGAAAGTTGTTCGTATACCGTATGGAAGCAAGACATTGATAATCGAAAGTGACAAAGGTGTGTCTCGACTGAAGGTTATATATTATATTAAAGCTCGTAAGTACGTCGAGCGAGGTTGTCATTTGTTTTTGGCACACGTGACGGAGAACAAGTCGAAGGAGAAATGAATGGAAGACGTGCCTGTAATTCATGACTTTCTTGAGGTGTTTCCTGAGGAGTTACTAGTACTACCACCGTCGAGGCAAGTAGAGTTTCGAATTCACTTGGTACCGGGTGCTGCACCTGTTGCACGTGCACCGTATCGATTGGCACCGTCTAAAATGGAAGAGTTGTCAGTACAATTGCAGGAGCTGCTGGAAAAAGGATTTATTTGTCCAAGTTTATCACCGGCAATTCGTGAGCTTCACATAACTCTTGTCTTTCATCATGAGTTTCATTCTCATATTCTATTTCTATGTGATCGTGGTAGGTAATCTCATGGCTTTCCTATCTTCTCCAACCATCATTGCATGATTCATCATCACTGATCAAGCCTTCCATGATAGCTTTATTTCTTAAGGCTTGTTCTTTTAGCTTGATATCCTTCAAGGCTTCGTACCATTCATAATCTTGATAATGGAGCGAGTTTCCAACTATGTAAGCTCCAGGGAAGTTTCCTCCATTAGAGTATCCATCATTCTTCTAACTACATGTTGGTAATTCCGAACATCCAGTTTTATAATTGAAGGGCTTACAATAATGCTTAACTGGTGTGGGTTCTGTAACACCCCCAAATTGGGTCGCAGCGGAATATGGGTCCGGGGCGTGTTACTTCTCAGATCAATAACACAAGATAGATTATTCTGGAGTTGCTTAAGAAAGAGAGATTGTAAGCCAAGTTTTCAAAGTGTGATTTTTAGCTAGATTCGGTACAATTTCTGGGTCATGTGATTGATCGTAGTGGTGTTCATGTTGATCCTGCCAAGATCAAAGCCATTAAGAGTTGGGCTGCACCGATGATGCCAACAGAGGTGAGGCAATTTCTTAGATTGGCTGGGTATATAGGGGTTATTGAAGGTTTTTCTTTGATTTCTAAGCCACTGACTAAGTTGACTCAGAAAGATAAGAAATACGAGTGGGGAAAAGAAGAAGAAAAAGCTTTTCAAACGTTGAAGCAGAAGTTGTGTAGTGCATCGATTTTAGCATTGCCCGAAGGAACTGAAGATTTTAAGGTGTATTGTGACGCATCTCTTAAGGGTTATGGAGCCGTGTTGATGCAAAGAGAGAAAGTGTTAGCGTATGCTTCTAGACAATTGAAAGTCCATGAAGAGAACTACACCACTCACGATTTGGAGTTGGGAGCCGTTGTTTTCGCTCTTAGATTATGGAGACATTATTTGTATGGAACGAAGTGTGTGGTTTTCACCGATCACAAGAGCCTACAATATATTTTGAATCAGAAAGAGTTGAACTTGAGACAACGAAGGTGGATTGAGTTGTTGAGTGATTATGATTGTGAAATTCGGTATCATCCTGGAAAAGCGAATGTTGTGGCTGACGCCTTAAGTCAGAAGGAAAGGGATAAGCCATTACGTGTTCGAGCTTTGATGATGACTGTTCACAATGATTTACCTAAGCAGATTCGCGAAGCTCAGGAAGAAGCAATGAAAGGAAAGAATGTAAAGGCAGAAAATTTAGGGAGATTGATTAAGCCGATATTCGAATTTCGCCCTGATGGAACGCGTTGTTTTGGGAATCGTGTTTGGTTACCGCGATACGGTGGATTGAGAGAATTGGTTATGCATGAGTCGCATAAGTCCAAGTATTCTATCCATCCGGAATCGGATAAGATGTATTAAGATTCGAAGCTATTGTATTGGTGGCCGAATATGAAAGCAGATATTTCCACGTATGTTAGTAAGTGTTTAACTTGTGCGAAGGTTAAGGCTGAGCACCAGAAGCCGTCTGGATTGCTGCAACAACCTGAGATTCCTGTTTGGAAGTGGGAAAGAATTACTATGGATTTTGTGAGTGGGTTGCCGAGAACGCCAAGTGGGTATGATACAATTTGGGTTATTGTCGACCGACTGACCAAATCAGCTCATTTCCTGCCTATGAAGAAAACGAATAGTATGGAGAAACTCACGCGACTGTATTTGAAGGAAATAGTGTGTAGGCATGGTGTACCTATTTTGATTATTTCGGATCGAGATATCCATTTTACGTCTAATTTCTGGAGTTCGCTTCAGAAGGCGTTGGGGACAAATTTGGATATGAGTACCGCTTACCGCCCTCAAACAGATGGTCAAAGTGAGAGGACAATACAAACGTTGGAAGATATGTTGTGTGCCTGTGTGATTGACTTTGGAAGTAGTTGGGATCGCGATTTGCCATTGGTCGAGTTCTCATACAACAATAGTTATCACGCAAGTATTAAGGCTGCACCATGTGAAGCTTTGTACGGAAGTAAGTATAGATCACCTGTATGTTGGAGTGAGGTTGGGGATAGCCAACTCACCGGTCTAGAGTAATTCCGCGATACGACTGAGAAGATTGTTCAGATTAAGAATCGTTTATTAGCTGCTCGTAGTCACCAGAAGAGTTATGCAGATAAGAGACTTAAGCCGTTGGAATTTGAAGTTGGTGATATGGTATTGCTTAAGGTATCGCCATGGAAGGGCGTTGTGCGTTTCAGAAAGCGCAGAAAGTTAAGTCCACGTTATATTTGGCCATTCAAGATTGTAGCTAGAGTTGGTCCTGTAGCTTATACGTTGGAGTTGCCTGAAGAATTGAAGGGAATTCATAGTACTTTTCATGTTTCGAATCTTAAAAAGTGTTTAGGAAGTCTGTTTAGCAGAAGGTGAGTTGTTGTTTCGATGGAAGGATTCAGCTTTTGACGTTAAGTTGAATATATTTGAGGAGCTGTTGTGTGTTTGTTGATAAAGAGGTTAATGCTGACTTACATGAAGTGTAGGACCTACCTATTGTTAAAATGTTAGTTGGATTTAGCATAAGATGGTTCCAGAATATTTTCTTCGGGAAAGGAAGGATCCAGATTAAGAAATGTATCACCTCTCGTCTCTTTTCTAAGTTAAAGACATAAGCGGAAAGTTCGTGGATGAGTCGAGCTGAGTAGTGGGGACGTCACTCTCTAAAGGTTAGGGTAGGGAGAATGTAACAACCAACGTTTCGTGTTCAAAGTATTCCTTAGCTATGTAGTTATTTCTTATTTTCGTAGGTTGATAATTATAGTCATGAAGCTTTTATCTGGTTTGGATGAAGGTATTTCCATTTATTAACGTGAACGTTCATTCACATGTGGATTTAGCTTTTCTATATGTTTTTTAGCGTCTCTTTGTAGATCAGAATAATTTTTTCTTAATACTACGAGAATGCTTAACATATGTTGTATTTTTGTACTTTTTCATTCGGTATCCAAGATCTTTGATAAATACAGTGGTTTAATGGTCGTGTGTTAAAGGTTTAACGTTATTTAACTATTAGGTTTTAAATTATATTTAGTGGGGACGGTTTTATAATATTTACAAAACGTTGATGTTACCCGTGTTTTAGGCGGTTAGTAACAAAAATATAACCATTTTATATTAAACGGGCAAAGGAAACTTGTGAAATGGAAGGGTCAAAATTTTTAAAGTTTCAAAAAGATAAAAAGTTTACTCTTCATATTAATACAAGCAAATTTTCATCTTTTATCTATTTTTACATAATTTGACTAACTTATCGCTCAACTTTTCCTCGACTTGTTGAAGTTCACACGAAAACATAAAACACCTTGTATTATCGTGCCAGTGATATTTTGTGTACTTAAATATGCCATTTATTTCTTATTTATTCATAATTTTAATCATAACTTGATTTAATCCTCTACTAAACCCAATAATGAAAAATGACATGCAATTATGGTTTTGTGGAGAAGTTGACTTTTTGGTCAATTTCTATTGATTTGGGTACTATATGGGTGGGTTTTACTTGTGATAATTGTTTGTTATATTAAATGCATATGGTTTGGTTTGAAACAAAGTTTGTTGGTATGTTTGGGTCTTTGTGTCTCGTCCTAATTTATTAAAGTCAAGGGGAAGCCTTATTTGATCTTCTGTTTTTGCATTGTTGATCTCTTGGTTGTATGTTTCTTGTTTGATTGATTAGATGATATACTCAATGTATGTGTTTAGATTGTTGATTCTATGTGCAAATGGGTTTTGTAAATATTATAAAGTATTAACATTTGTCTTGATGTGTTTTAGTTACATGTTTCAGGACTGTTTATAAGCAAGATGGAATGGTTGGATTTTGGTTGATAATGTGTTTTTGTCAAGAACTTTGTGTTGACTTTTGTTGACCAGAAAGTTTGACTTGGTCATAGAGGGTCAAAGAAATTATTGAGATTCGAAAATTAGGCTTTTTGATTATGATTAAAGGATGTTCTAAGGTCCGTTTTTGATATATGGTAGGCCATTGTTAACTATAAAAATGAAGATTTTGAGGCCGTATCCTCGAGTCAAGTATGAGTTTTTTTTTGGCGGTAAATTAGCTCAACATGTAGTTTGACATTTTGAAAGTCAAACATGCTGTAAAATTTTGATTATGTATTTTAATCAACGTATAGAATTCGTAATGTTAGTTCAATTTAATGATTTGCATATGTTCTGGATTAATTATTTACTTTAGCTAAGATTTCTAAAAATTAGAAACTTTATTTAAAAACGATGTGTTTTGTTAAGTAATCAAAGAGAAATGTGTTGCCGTCGCACTTGGAGTTTCTAGTGTTTGATTTTATTTACGTAATAGTAATACATAAATGCTATTTGTTATTGTAAGAATTATATAGATTTAATTTAATTTTAGAAACAGGGGCCTCTCTATTTTTATTTATTTCATTACTTATATATATATATATATATATATAATATATTTATATATATATTTATTATATATATATATATATATATACTATTTATATTTATGATCGCTGGTTGAAGGAAGTGAAGTTTCTTGTGTTTGTGAAGTTTGAGTGATTGGATCATTGCTTAGGTCGAGTTCATGAGACTCCATTTAATTCTTTTAAATGTTTTAAACACGATTGGAGGACTACAATGTTTGATTTATAAATCTGAACCATCATAATTTTATGGTCTGCTGGACACCGATATGTGATTGTTTACCGCATAAGTAGCTATTTGCGTTTAGTCCCTTATTCCATGAACTATTAATGGCCTATTCATGGGTGAGCGCCTTAATTAACATTAAATAGGATATCTTGGGTTTTTGACAAACCTGTCGAGATTTGAATCCGTTGGTGACCACCCAGTCAAAACGGACATTTTGTATTTAGAGTTTGTAGCGTATATGACAATAATACCTTGTTTGGGGCCACTTTTTAACATTTGAAATGCAATATGTTTGGTCTAACGTTTCTCAGTGTTTGTGCTTATTTCGTGAAAGAAAAGTTAGTTTGCTATCATTGCATGTGTTGCTTTGTTTTCCTGACGAATCTATATAATTGTTCAAAGAATTTTTTACTTATTGAATTATTTTTTAAACTCTATGAATTCACTCCAAACTTTGTTGTTGACGTTTTAATCATAGTTTTATCCAGGTAACAAGGGTTGACAGTGGCAAACGATGGCGTGGTGGTGTGTGCGTGTGGAGATGGAATTTTTCGAAAGGCTTCTTTGGTGTGTTCCGGTATTTTCTAAAACAATTTTTATGTTGTAGTTTAAAAACAATGTCCTTTATTTTGAAAACAATGTGCTTTTACATTGGTTTGTAGTAGACGGTTGTAACGTTTATGTGGTACCCGAAACGAATTGTAACTATGAATTAATATGGAACACATGTTTGGATAAAATCGTATGTGAGTCGTTTTCTACTTATTTGGTGCAGGTTGCTATTATAGTAATTTCCAAATTTGCTTATTTTTGTTGCGCAATATGTTGCCCATCAGGGCGGGGTGGTAAAATAGTATGTAATGATACATAACTATTTTTACTATTATTTAAATAATCTTATGTTTTTTACACTGGGTTGTTAACAGAGTGTGTTCGTCTCCCCAACCCATATTATATTCCGGTATTGAGGTTGCCTTTTCTCTATCTCTCCAGACTTTATCCCAGCTTCTAGGATTATTCCCAGCTTCACTAGGAAAAGTCTTTCTAGATTTCGAATGATCATTTGGTGTAGTAGTTATATAGCTTCACCAACTCCTTCACTGTTTCATGATGACCACCTTTCATGAGGTAATGCATAACTATGCTAAAGAATAACCCTATCCCCTCCTCTAACTATTGTGCCTCCATCTTCAATGCTATCTCCAATGTTTAATCCTCTAGAATACTTCTTTCCTGAAGAATTATTGCCACCTAAGAAACGAGGTCATGACCGATCATCTTCCTCTACTTCCACCCTACCTCAAGAATTTGAGATGGGAGAAAGTTCTCGTAAGACGAGTGTGGAACGTCACGAGGAACAAATTGAGGAAATTCTAAATCACCTATATGAACTCTCTCTTGACCGCATTGAACACATAGAAGACAACATAGAAGGTTTGGATAAAGGTAGGGTGTTCAATACAACTAGACTTCGACAATCTGGAAAAATAAACTCAAGAGGATATCGTTCCTAATACTAAATTCGAAAAAGAGGAATTAAGAAATACACAAGATTGTTCTGGCTAGCTTAAGGATTGCGATCCTAGAATAATTATAGAAGAGATTCATGTTAGTCACCAAGGGACAAAGATAAGGAAAGTATCTAGATGACAATCTATGAACTCATGAACAGCAAGGAAGGACCATCGGACTATTGATTAGTATTACTAGTTTCTAGCTTTGTTTAGTACTAGCCACGTAGATGTGTGGTATTTATAACAACACTGTAAAATTTTGAATATAGTTTACTGTAAAAAGGCAAGTTGTTCATGTTATAAATATAATGGTGATCACGTTTGTACTTAGTTGTTTCATTATTATTCTTATGTCAATATACTTATTTCTTCGTCTTTCATCATTATGAATATACTGTGACTTCTAAATAAATCATAGAAAAACTTATCTATGATATGAATTATCTTATGATTGATATATCACTCATTTTTACAAAAACGCTTAAAGCTTAATTAAGCATTTTTTTAAGAATTGTGTCTTCATTCTGATTAATTGTGTCTTATGTTGATAGAATGCCTCAAATTGGACCGTCAACATTCGTAATGCACCAGCACCATGACTCATGGCTGTATTCACGATAAACTAGTGTGATAGTTTTGACGTTGCATCTGTGAGCTACACGCAGCTACACACTGGCAAATAATGATAATCCCACAGACTTGTGAAGCTCCGTAGCAAGACAATTGTCACACCGCCAGCAAGAAACGAGAGGGTAACGAGGAAAGGATATCATCACAACACAAATGGCGCTATACAGAGAAGAATTATATCATGAAATAAAATACGTTAAAGGCATAGACACAAAGTTGTCATAACTAATAACCATACATAAACTTAACCAAATCCTAAAGGCTTCTTTATTGATTGAAATGACTAGTTCTCGGCCAATAGAAATGAATTGCCAATCATTTATCCATAATCCAAACAATGGCATATTTCAAGACAATTAAAGCAATAACTCTATGACATCCTTACGGTATCTTTATAGCCACTTAGCTCTTTCTTATTCCCATGTTGCCTACACTGATATTGATATGCTTTTAAAACGTCAAATAAGTTGGTGAGGGCAGTCATAAGTTTACAGAACGCCCAATAACTCGCTTCCGATATCACCTGTGATAAATATAACAATACCATAGCAGGACATACAACGAACTATCATAACAAGCTAACATGCAATCACTAAATCATCATGAGACGTTCACGCTCAATCATCACAAAATAGAAACCAAACACGTATCCCAAGGCCACAACCAATGAGACGAAATATACAGCTCACTAACAAAAATCCAACAAAATGAGACGATCTCGATCAACATCATACAATTCATACAGCTTGAGTACGGATCACGCTCTTCTACATAACAATCCACTAGCAATGGACGATCACGCTCAATATAAACTTTCATCATTGCCTTAGTACCAGTCACGCTCAAGCACAACTATTCCATATCACAAACACTAGACAAGTAGACATAACATATAATTGTACACCGTATTGCCCCATATGCCCTCATTTAAAACATTATCACAGTAACTAAAACATTTCAAAACCTCTTTGCATCATTTCCATCCCTGATTGCGTGTTTTATATACCGGGAAAGTATGATCCCCGGGTCGTTATCCCCTAACGATTTGTGAAATTGAAACCTCGAATGTTGTTCGAACAATAATTTGAATAAGAAACAAAGATTGATATGATTAACAACTAAAAAGACTAAAATAAACAAATTCTAAAATTAAGCAATAAGACAAATAAATGGAAAATCAAAATTTAACTAAAAATGCGAAACGAGACACTTAAACTAAGGCCAAAAACCTAAAATCTTCAAAATTAAATCTAATTTAAAATTTTCTTTTAAAATGTATTCTAATTGACTAAAAAGGAAGTTTAAAAAAAACTAGAACCAAAACGGAGTTAAAACGAGCGTTAATACTTGAAAAACGAGAACGGGTACGAAACCCGTTCTTAAAAAAAACGAAAATTTTCAATTTAGACCCTACGAAAGCTAAATCAATTTTCCTATAAACTTTATGATAAAAGAAAATTTTCTAAAAAAGATTTTTATTTTTTTTGATTATTTTTTCTATTTTTTATGATTTTTTAACTGTTTTTAATGAAATAAAATGTTTAACAATATACTATGTCGACTAATAAAAATCCTAGAAAAATGACAGAAATTAGCTTATACTATTTAAATCCTAGGAAAAATAAGCCTGAGATCACAGCTTATTAAATAAGCTGTGAAATAAGCTTAAACAGCTTATTAGCTATTTGGGCCAAAACGTGTATAAAGGATTAATTAGTGCACAGGGTTTATGAAATAGAACCCAAGGGCACACAACGATAAGAGATGTACGTCGTGTGTGAAAGGGGTTGAGACTAGGGCAGAGGTCGAAGGTTCGAGTCCCTACTCAACCCTGACCTCCATTCGGTTTCATTTTTAAAATTTTTTTTTTTGAATACTTATATAACAAAAAATGTTGTTTTAAGCTACGTTATAATATGCAAACTCATAATTGAGGGTTATGTTTTGTATTGTACAAGCTCTTAAATATAGCTATAAATTAGCTTTTTACTATGACAGTCTAATTAAATAGATTTTTAAACTTTTACTTAAAATCTTTAATGCTACTCAAACTAAAATATATGCTAACTTAACTACTAAATAAGCTTTTAATGAGCTAAACTAAGATAATAAGCTAATTATGACTAGAAGGACAAAAACGCTATAAGCTAATAAAGCTAAATAAGATAATAATTAGAAGACACCAAACATTAGGCCTCAAGGGGTGACTTTGAGCTTATTTATAAGCTTAAAGTCGGATCCTTATAGCTAAAAGCTTATAACCTACTAAAAACTTAACTAAGATTCTACTTAAAACTATAAAGAAAAACCATTTTGAAAATCAAATAAGCACTTAAAAAGCATGGTGAAAAAGCTTCAGGCACTGTTTTTGTATTTTTTTTTTGAAAAAATTAAAACAGACTTAAATTTATCTTTAAGTAGCTTAATTCTACTATAAACTAACCTATAAGCTAATTAAAAGAAAGTTTAAAACAAAAAATCAACAATAAAAGCGAAATAAGCCTAACAGTACTAACTTAGAAGTTAGTACTGTTAGCTTAAAATCAAACAGTTCCCTGAGGGGAACTTTGGGCTTATTTTTAGATAAGCTAAAGGATCCTTATGGACTCCTAGCTTATAAAACCTTTTTAATTACCTAGAAAACTACTTGAAACAAATTTTAAAAATCATTTTGAAAATCAATAAAGCAAAGAAAAAGCTAAAAGAAAAGCTGACAGTAGTAACTGAAGTTACTACTGCTTTTGGTTTTTAAAGAATTTTTTATGACTTTTAAAAAATCTTTAAGCTAAAATGAACCTTAATGAATAAGCTTGGAAAATGGAAACAAAAATGTCTTACTTATATCGCTAAGCTTTGTCTAAACTAACAGTCTACTTAATCATTATCTCTAAATTCTATTCAAACTTAACTAAAATTTAGACTAAAAGGCAGGCAGTAGTAACTGGTGTTACTGCTGGTGCAAATGGCAAAGCCACAACCAAATGTGCAGGTATCCTTAAGGGATAACCTCTACAAAACACACTCTTATTAGGTGTGTTTGAGCAAACTTACAAACTCAAATCAGCCATAAGGCTTGATTCAATTTTTAACAAACAAAACTTAAGGAAAAATCTCCCTTGGTGTACAAACAAACATAATAAACCACAAATTCATCAAAAGCTTATACTAACTAAGCAAATCCATCCTAAACTTAATCAAATATGAATAATCAACTGTCCAAAGAAAAATTACCTAGTTGCTTTGACTATTTGTGGTCAAACAAGGTAAATCCAAACACTCCTTAAAAGCAATGGCAGATTTAATTTAAGCTTGATTTATGAAATTTATTTAACAAAACCTAATTACCAGATTTTAACTAGCTTATAACAAGCTTAATAAACATGAATCAACAACTAAATAAGCTAGAATCAAAGATTTATGCCTATGCTAACTATTTTTTTTGTTTTTATGATTTTTTAAGAACAAGTAATTAGAATATAAAGATTCTATAACTTTATAGAGCTTAATAGATGTAAATTATGACTAACTTGCACAAAGAGAATTATATAAGCACATATAAGCAACTAGATTAAGCAAATAAGAAGATCTACACTAATAAGCAAATATTAAGCTATAAATTGAAAAAACAAAGGAAATTAAATGAGAACTTACCTCAAGCTTCAGCTAAAAGAAAGATTAAGCTCAATTAGATTATACTAAGCTCTAGCATATCCTTATGGTAAGCTAGTTTAATCCAGGGAGGCTCTTCCAAGTTAAGCTCCAATTCCATAAGCTATTATACTTCAAAGGTTCCAAGGTAATTCATTGATTTTTTTTAGTTTAAGTAAATTATTGTTGAGACAATTAACTCAATCACAGCTGTTATGACTAGTGAGAGATTATAATTGGCTTATTAAGAAGCTGATATTATTTGTCCTATGAGCATGAGAAGCTTTGGACGGATTGTTTGGCTAAAAGAGAACTATGGTTTTCATTGACTTAGTTTCCGAATCTTCTTTAAGTGACAATTTTGAGTACAATACTTCTGGAATAAGCTATTATCAGGATATTGGATAACTTATGATAATCTAATTTCTAATCCTTAACACAATTAATCTATCCGACTCAACCTTTTTACATTATTTAACTTAAAATTAAGTTAAAAGAATTTTTTTTAACAATTTATTGATCACATATAAGCAGTCTGACTCTGGATTGATAACATTACTAGTATATTTATACCACTCAGTAAAAAATTCTGAGGATTAGATTTAAGAATTCGGGTATCTATTTTTGATACCTAAGATGATTTTCATCTTTAGCTTTCTCGAGTTAAGGAGTGATGTCACACCCCGCCAAGGCAAAAACACGAGGCGTAACATCATGGATATCATCACAACACAATGGTGTCAACAATAGAGAATCACTAAATGCATAACTAAATATAAAAGACACAATGTGTCATGACAATACCGAAAAACAAAAGAAACCGCACGACGTCTTGTATTAATGACAACGGGTCTCATCAATACAAAGACATGAATGACTTACGAACCTAATAAAATCAAATAGCATTAAAAAGAATCCATGCAACAAATACGAACAAAACTCAGCAGCGAACTCCAAATGCATTCCTACGGTCTTTCTAGCCACTTCTTTTAGCCTTAACATCCTCATGATGCTCACTTGAAAATGATGCTTTAAAAAGTCAACACAATGGTTGGTGAGAGTCATAGGTTTAAGACACATAACAAAACCTTTCAAACAATTGCTGCGATTACTAAAACAATTCATAACAACCATACGTGTCCCGCAGTCTACGTATACATCACATCACTCACAAAAGGGTCATGGGTAGCTCACTACCCTCCGATCGGAACACAAAGTTAGTAGGTATTATTTCAACCTATCAGTTGGATTTGATTGAGTAGTAAACACCACTCTCCAACTGAACTCACATACATCAAAACGCCTCTAATTGAACACAAAGCCATGGAGCGTACCACATAAACGCCTCCAATTGAACACAAAGCCATGGAGCGTACCTTGAACACAAAGCTATGGAGCGTACCACATAAACGACTCCAATTGATCACAAAGCCATGGAGCGTATCACATCACAATCAATAACCATGTAACACATAATCACAGCAACTAAAAGATTTAAACTCATAGCATCATTTTCACCCCAAGAAAACATAAGAAAAAGGGGCTATGAAAATCACCTGATGCTAAAGCAATTCCCAAAATCCTCGCGCACAGCTAAACAACAAAATAACACGTGTTACACGCTACTAAGCCAAAAGCTTAAGCACATGTAACAATCATATGATGGATGTCTAAGGTGTTTATTTACCCTCATGGGTCACCCTGACACCATGCCCAACATTTACCAATTCATTTACACACTTTTTCAGTGTTCAACAATTTACCCGAAAACACAGAATTTTAGTTTCACTTTACTATTTTCTAAACCACACCTACTGGCCTTTATAAATTTTACCAAAAATCACAGGTTCAATATCATGAGTTTATTATCTCCTTGATTTTTCCACTAATTTATTTCCCCTCTTAAGTGCCCCAAATAAAATCAAACTTTTAACTACTCAGTTTCGGATCTAAACGAACACTAAAACGTTTGGACCTAAAAACCATAATTAGACTCCAAATAAGAAGCTATCCTTTGGGGGATTTTTAATATACACATAGAACTAAACTCTTGTAGGTTGGATAATCCTAATTCGAATTTTAAGTGGGGGGTTTTACACCTTGTAATCTGACCCGAATTTACTGCTTTGACAACTTTTCTTGTAATTAACATTTGAATGACTTCCCGACCTTAAACATTTTCGAGGCTGGATGTTCTGGAAACTAGACTCTCTGAGCTACATCATAGGCACCAGAATCACATCAATTCATGACAACATTTTAGATAACAGCGAACAACACGATTTAAATATCTGCCCTAACTAAATCATGTTCTAAGCGATCTAAACCGAAACGAATACACCCATATGATCCTAATTAAACCCTAATCATTACTATATGATTAAACATCATTAATTTACAGACTTTATAAAACCCTAATTCCATCATAATAATTATTACATGTTTTTAATGATAATTAACTTCAAAGGATTATAGTATATACCTTAAATCTTCAAATCTTGAACACAAAACCACATAGCTTGAAAAATATTTTTTTTTCTTCTTGTGAGGGATTCGACTGGAACAAGTAGGGAGGAGGTAGAAAAGTGTTTTAGGGATATTAAGGTTTAGTATTTATAGGATTAGAGTCCATGTTTAAGTCAAATTTGTTTCCTTTTTCCTCCCTTATCCCTTAACCGGCCAAACTCCTATCCCCTTTTTTTATATTATTCATTAATTACTTAATTATTTGCATTACCTTAAGTTTTTATAAAAACCTAAGCTTATTGGAGTATACCTTTTTGCGTAAACGCAATTTACTAGACTTTTAAAATGACTAACATTTCATTTTCATTAAACCTAACTTTTCAAAAATAGAAATTTCATTTCTTTCTTATTCTAACCACTAACACCTATTCATACCTAACATTACTAACACATAAATACGTATACATAATAATACTTTCCACATAATTTTTTTTTTTATTTTCTAAAACGCTCAATACAAGAAATCATTTTCCTTGACACCAAATAGTGAACGAAATTAACTCCACAAAATCCAAAACACAAATCCAATCCCAATGAGACGATCACGCTCAATGAATTGATTACCAAATCTCACATAAGACACATTATAAACCACTATAAACACAAAAACACATAACCCATCTCATGCAATAGATACTGAGAGACAACACTAATATTTGGAACTAACCCCCAAGTCAGGTTGTCCACAGTATCCCTCGCTTTATGAAATCTGGTCCGTAGATTTATCTAAAAGGTTCAACCTATCATTACCAAACAATGTAATCAAGGATACTTACGTTCAAGTAGTCCTCCCATACCCATGTTAACTTAAAGTTACACTTTGAATTCCAACTAACTTTCACAAGATATCTTACTGCTAACAACTTTGCTTGCCAACAAAGGGTACGCATAGCAGCATAACCGCTCCAAACGAAAAGAAACATCCAACTACCTGAACCTCGCCCGTCATCGAGGAGACTCGTCAAAAACCTTGAGTTGCGTAACAACGTCATTTACAACCCGTCTCGCAACTCATCAAAACAGAAACTGTCTTAACCAAGTTATAAGTTGTTAATTAAAGCCTAACGTTTTTGAAGAATCGGCTCGTCTTCGAGTTTATTCATAAAATAACTTTAACCAAAATCAAACAAACACATCTAGGGGCGTACTAAGGTCTACAAGAAACCTTACGTACCCAACTTTAACTAAAACTCCCAATGATTCCTTGCTTAACGAACAAGTGTGGATACTCAGTTTACCTGAAGTCCCTAAAAAAGAACCCCTCGCTTCGAGCCCAATGACCTTAACTACCAAAATTCTGCTACATTTAACATCTTAACTCACATCACTATTCTCAACAGGTTCCTCAAAAAACGAAGAGTTTTTGTCAACCTTGATCTCATCCAATGGCACATGCAGACAGGCACTGCAACACAATTTTTCTTAGATTTTGTCACATGAATGTGTTCATGTACACAACCAACTCCTCAGGCAACCTCACCTATCATCCACAATAGCCATAGCCCTTTTTAAGGATCTGAAACGTCCATACATATCTTGGTGCTACTTATCCTTCTTTCCAAAACACATTACGCCCTTCTATGGCGACACATTTAACAACACATGATCTCCCACCTCGAACTCTAATGGCTTACGCCTATAACCAGCATAGCTCTTTTGATGATCTCTCGCCGCTTAGGGCTTTTCCTTTACCAACACTACCTTATCAAACGTTTCTTGTACTAACTCAAGTCCAGTCAAACTACTCTCTCCAATCTCTACCCATAGAACAGGCGACCTACATTTCCTTCCATACATAGCTTCAAATGGAGCACACCAAATGCTCAAATGATAACTACTACCAAAATCGATAACATATGCCCTCATTATATCTTCCAATGTCTGAGTCTTACGTTCACTTTGTCCATCCACTTGAGGATGCTAATTAGTACTTAAATCCAATCGCGTCTCAAATACTTTCTGTAACGTCTGCCAAAACCACAAGGTAAATCATCCATCTCAATCTGAGTTAATTGTAACCAGAATTCCATTCCTTACTATTATCTCATCAATATAAATCCTTGCCAACTTTACATCTTAAAATCTTCTTGTATAGCTAGAAGATGAGCCAACTTGGTTAGTCTATCGACCATCACCCAAATCACATCGTACTCACTGCTTTGACCATGGAAATTTAGTGATAAAATCCATGATGGTTCTATCTTATTTTCATTCAAGTATCTCAGGCTATTGCAGCAAGCCAAAAGTCTTTGACATTGCAATCTTCACCTCTTAAACAAGTCTGAAATTTGCTAACATAGATAGCTAATCCTTCTTTATTCATGGCCACCAATACATGTCTCCAAGGTTATAGTACTTCTTATCCGCTCCCGGATGTACCAAGTACTTTGATGCATGGGCCTCGTCCATTTCACTTCCTACTAATGGAACCTAAATACGATCCATAAAATACAAACTCTTGTCTCCTTTTCTTTCCATCTGTTGATCTAAACCATGTAGTATTTCTGCGAGTACGTTCTCTTGCTTGAACGCCTCACTTTGGGTTGTCAGTATTATTCCTTGATTGCTAGTAAAGCAACACACGTAATAATAAAATATATAATATGATAGAAATTTACCAAATTACCCTTGAGGATAAAGATAAAAAGGAAAATCTTCACAAATATATATAATATAATACGTATATTAACCGGGGAGTATGATTCCCGGTTCGTTATTCCCTAACGATTTGTGAAATTGAAACCACGTTTGTTGTTCGGACAATGATTTGAATTGGAAACAAAGATTGATTTGATTATCTACTTCTACAAATTAAAATAAGAAAATGAAAACAATAAAACAAGAAAGCAAATGACGGGAAATTAAACTTTAACTAAAAATGCAAAACGGGAACCCTAAACGGCAGTTAAAAACCCTAAATTTCCAAAATTAAACCTCAAATGAATTTTTCTTTTAACAGACTCTAATGACTATAAAGTAAGTTTATAAGAAAACTAAACATAAACGTAGCTGAAAGATGATCTTAAAACACTAAAATGTAAACGGGAACGAATCCCGTTCTTTAAAAAATGAAATTTTGCAAATTAAACCCTACGAAAGCAAAACTAATTTTCCTAGAAACTTTATGATAAAAGAAAATTTTCTAAAAAAGAATTATATTTTTTTGATTATTTTTTTATTTTTTATGATTTTTAAAATTTTTAATAAAAATAAATGTTTAAAATTACTAATCTAATTATAAAAATTCTAAAAAAAGTATGAAAAATAGCTTGAACTAAATAGAACCTAGGAAAAATAAGCTTGATTACACAGCTTATCGAATAAGCTGTGTAATAAGCTAAAACAGCTTATTAAGCTAAAAGGGGAAAACTGTATATAAGAAATAGATTTTGTAATCTTATAATGAAAAAGACCCCAGGGCGCGTTGGTAGAGAGGTGTGTTGCTATAAAAGGGTAGAGGGTGTTGAGGTCGGGGGTTCGAGTCTTGCTCACCCCCGATTTCAAAATCAACTTTTGAAACAAGGTTTGAAACTCAATCGCTTATTTCAAAGGAACTTTGAAAACAGACCTAAGGCTTAAATTATGCTGAATTTTACTTTAAAATGAAAAGACAAAAGGCAATTTTGCAGCTTAAATTTAGATGACAAAATAAGCTAGAATTTAAAAACTAATTGCAAACTTGTAAACTATGATATATAAGCTACTTCTATTCTGAAGATTAAAACCTAACTCCTATTTTAACATACTAAAAATGAAACTAGAAAATGACCTTTATGCTTTTAACACTGCTGATGCAGTTGACATTAAAATGACCAAAACTTAGAACCTATAAATGCAGACCTTATGTAGATTACTTCTACTCTATTTAAAACCAAACTAAATGTAAATTAAGTAAATGCAAAAGCTAGATCTGAACAAAACGTATTATGCAAGAAGAAATTAACAGATTTGAACCTAAGAATACTAACTTATGAAAACTTGATTTACCTTAATCTAACTTTTGAAAATAGCTTAAACAAACTTAAATATGGGATTAAAACCAACAACTAAAAACCAAAGGCCTCTAGTAGTACTAACTTGCAGTTAGTACTGCTATGCCAAACACCCCTTTTACTATGATCCATTCCATTTTATATTATAAAATAGAAATTTAAAGCTCAAATCCTAATTACTAGATAACAAGTAGCTTAAGACAACTATGATAAGCAATTACAAAGAGCAAATATGACCAAACTAATATAACTACTAAACTATGCTACTTATTTTTATGGTTTTTCAATGATTTGTATAGAGTATGAAAGAAAACTAAGATCTAAGCAATATAATTATAAAAACAGATAAGCAACAACATCATAAGCATAATAAGAGTGTTTAACGACTAATAAGCAAACTAATTGCAGAATAAGTCAAATTAAACTAGAAAATTAAGACAGTAAAACTAAATGAAAACTTACTAGAGCCTTAGCTAAACAAAGGCATCAAAGGCTCTAATAAGCTATCTACAAGCTCTGAGTTATTAAGAATAAGCCAGTAAAAGTCCTTATGAGCTCTTCCATGGTTAGCTCATCTTCCAAAAAGCTCAAAATCCATTAAGCAAAGGTAAATTAACTGATTTTAGATTTAAGTATATTAAGAACTTATTATGAGCTCAATTTTGAACTTATCAACTCAAAGAGCTTGATCGGAGTTGATGAGAGCTAGGTAATATTACTAGCTTATTAGACACAGGTTGAGTAAAATTGAGCTTTAGAAAATAAGATAAAATTCGAATTCTAGATGAAAACGGCTTACAATATTTGAAAAAGGAAATACATCAAACAAATGTAAGCTAAAACAATTTAACTGAAAATTACAAAAGCTTTTTTTTTAAACTAAAAAAACAGGAAAAGAAAAGATAATTCTATGTGAGGAGTGAGCTTATATTTATAGCTGTGATAAGAAGCTTATAGGTCCTGATTCAGGTATAGCCTCCTCTTAATCTCGTCCATCATTCCTTCCAATCATTGGACACTAATCTTGGCCCTTGACTTAGCTTGAATGAGCACATGGATTGCAGCGAGTAATCCGTGATGTGACATTGTGCTCTTTTCATGCGATTTAGTGTTGAAAATCTTGCCATCCTTGTGTGTTTTCTCACAATCCACGTGGCATTCCCTTTGAGGGGGTTGACCAATAAGAGGCTCTATGTGACGTTTAACTCTGCCCACTCATTCCTTGTTACTTGAATTGTTGAGCCACGCACTTAATTGGAATTACCCCTTTGATTTGAGCTCGAGGTAAAACGGGGAAGATGATGAATAGTTAAAACTGTTTTTCCCGTGTAAAAACTTATATAAAAGGGTTGTGTTTGACTTTTCTTTTACCCAGGGTTATAACTCGTTACTTTTTGGCCTATAAAGGTTTTGGGCTGGGGTTGTTTGTTTGGGTTCAAAGCTTGGTTTTAAAATAGGGTAACGGTGTGTAGTGGATTTATGTAAAGTTAACAGTGTGTAACTCTTATAATTTAAAGAGTTAAACGACCGGTTAGGGTTTTGGGACCAGTTTGCAATTTGGTTTTCTTTGAGGGATAACTGCGGGAAATTTGGGTTATGTCATTTTTGTGGTTGAACCACTTTTACCATGAGTTGACTTTTGTTGACCTTTGATAGCATTCTCCCGGCTTTTGCACACTCAATTCCGTTCCCGTGTCTGTGATTCTCTGGTTTTGACCGTTTTCTTGAGATTTTTGCAATATCCGTACCTACAAAATCACAAAGACAAAACAAGCAATATACAAACATTTTAAGCACAATTTTGTCTTTTTAGGGCCAATTTTGATATAAAATGGATATGTGTTTTCACACATATCAAAATTCCCCAAACTAAGCGATTGCGTGTCCTCACGCAATATTATATGCTCCATAACCAAATACCTCAAAACTTCCCCAAACTGAATCTTTGAAAAGTAGCAAAGACTTTTGTGGAGAGAGTTAAGAAGTCACAAGTTATAAAACACCCCATTTTCCCATTTTTATAAAACTTTTTTTTTTATTTTTTTTATATAAAAACTAATAATATTTCGACTTTCATTATTTCCATAATTGTAGGGATCATAGAACAAGATGCATTTCGATCCGAGAATGCCCCCAAAAAGGATAAATTCATTGGTATGCGTTTAATTACACATACTTTTCACCATTAAAATCGGACATAAATGACCAAAAACGTACCAAAAAATACATTGTATTTGTATGTTTTCATTTATATTGTGCAGGAAACGGATATCCGAGAAAAGGATGAAAAATCAAACAAAAACGGACAAAACCAAGCACGGAATGAAAAACATGGAAACGCCAAAGACAAATTCAAAGCCCAAATCCAAGAAAGCACAAAGTCAACAGTCAAAACTGAGCCGACACCGAAGAATAACTTGATGCCCACCCGACCCATCTAATGAAGCCGGACAAGCCCATTAGTATATTACATGAAGACTTTAACCCTAGTTAAATAAAAAGGCCCTCCCCGCCACATTTCCTTTTTATATTATAGCCGGCCAAACTGCAGAGGGCCCATTCCCATTTACCTTCGTTAAAGTCCCTTTAGAGGACTAAACCCTTTTTTGCAAAACCTCAATATACTTTGAGGGGGGCATTTCTGCCATCCCCCAAGTTTGAAATCCCCCACAAGGACCTTTTTTGCAAGATTGACATCACCATTGGTGCTTTTTTGCCAACTCCACAAACCTTTCCCCTGCACCCTCAAACAAACAGACATAAACCCCTCTTTCCCGCCAATGAACAGTACCCAATACTGTTCATTGTCTCCTACCTCCAGCAAACAAACAAAAACTCATTAAAACTATAAACCCCAGCACCCATGGATCATAGTAACACCTAGGCAATCCCCAACTCCTCATTCGGCAAAAGAAAATGACAAGAACAATGGTCAAGATCACTTGGCTTGGTGACGACTCAAAATTGGACGGCATAGAAGGGATTATGGCTCACGCTCACACAACAAACACACAAGCTGGAAGTCCTCTCTACAAAGAACACAAACCTAAATCTTTCCTTTTCTTGTATAAATAGGGCAGTTGTAAGCCCTTGATAAAATATGTAGTTTTTAACCTAGTTTAGTTCCAGTTAGTTTTATGCACTTTTAATTCCCAAGTATTGTAATTTTTTTAAAGTTAATGAAATTCAAGTTTGTTCTTCTTTAAACCCGTTTTCCAGTTTTAAGTGTCTTTAAGTTTCAAAAGTCTTTCATAAGTTCTTCTAAGCTTTATAACTCAGGGTTTTGGATAAGCTTTTTCAAAAACTTATCTAAGCTTTTAAGTTTTCATTAGTAAGGAATTTGGCATTTTGAGCTTTTGGATGATAAGCAAATAAAGGAAGTGCTTATGGGTTCAGTAGAGTGCTTATTTATAAGCTGGGTAGGTTTTTAGAGCTTATTTAGGTTCTTTAATCCCTGTTTAGAGCAAGGGAGCAAGTAAGTTTCCTTTTTCATTTTTTTTTTTTTTTTTTTGTGTTTTTTTGTTTTTTTTTCATATTTTGCTTATTACTGTACAAGTGCTTATTAACTGCTTTAGTTTCTGTCTTTTAGGCTTATATTATGATAGTTTATGCCTGCTTATGCTTACTTAATGTTTTCATGCCGTTTATTTTAGTTTTGCTTTGAATTTGTCCGTTATATGCTCTGAAACGGTGTTATCTCTTAATTTTTCTGCTTATTTGCCATTGAATTATTGCTTATTTGTATGCTTTGTATGATGTTTTTATGCTTATCTTGCCTTAGTTTTTTTAGTTTAAGATTTGTTGCGAATTCTTAGTTAGTATGGTAGGGTATTCAAGTTAGTACTGGTAGTGAATTTGTGAGTACTAGGTAGTTTCAATGAGTAATACTGTTGGAATTAATTTTAGCTTATTAAGTGCTTAGTATTGATTGAAGTCTGCATATAAGTGTCTTTATATTGTTATTTGATGATCTGTTTTTAACAGTTTAGGATCGAATCAGCTTGAAATAGAAAAAAAATGACTTTTGAAAACTTAAAGTGCTGTTTGGAACAAGCAGTACTAACCCATAATTAGTACTGCTAGTTTTCTTTTGGACTTTTACCCTAACAGTACTAACTCCAAGTTAGTACTATAATGTATATTTAGTTGGTACTGGAGTGTATGTTAGTGCTGTTTTTTTTTAGTGCATTTTTTGTTATTAGCTTATTATTCTGCTTATTTAGGATTAGCTTAGCTTTTTAGAGTAGATTTAGCCCATTTCGCTTACTGTCTTTAGTTTAGAGCTTATTTAACTATTTTGCCTTTTTAAAAGTTAATTTTAAGTGTTTATTTTTTAGCTTATTTGCCATTCTAGCTTATTCTAGTTGCTTATTTTTATGCTTGAGTGCTCATTAGGGGTAGTTAAATATCTGTTTTAGCTTAATTGCTTAATTCTTATTTCATTGTGTTTTATTAAGCCTAGCAGTACTAAGTTGAAGCTAGCAGCACTAACTTTTTAGTTAGTACTGCTGAGTCTTATTTGTTTTTCTAGCTTATCTTGATCTTAAATTCTAGCTAATTTTTGTTCTTGGTTCTTAATAGTGTATGTAGGACATATCCTTAGCTTATTTTCCATTTAGTTTGCTTATTGTTCGGGTTGTTTTGCTATACTGCCATTTTGTTTTGCTTATTGCGTAGCTTATTTGCAGTTTACAAAATTTTCCTTTTTTTAAAGTTGCTTATTGTTAGCTTTTTCATAAAATAGATAGCATTTAGGTAAATTTTGATAATTTAGTTTTGTTTTAACTCACTTTTGTAACTCCCGGTCCACGTTTTAGATTTACTCATTCTTGCTTTTCGTTTTTAGGTTTTCCCTTAATTGTTTTGCATTCTAATTAGAAAAAACAAAATCCAAACTTTTCCATTCAAGCATCGTTATTCAAACCAACTTTCGACTTTCCAATTCGCTCCTCGTTGGGGATAAACGACCCGGGAATATCATATCATACTACTCTCGGTTTCATTGATTATTTTTAGATTATCCTTATTATATATATTTTATTATATATTATTATATATATAAAGGTTTGATTTAAGAAGATTGTCAATCATCGTCCCTGACTTTTCACTTATCCAAACCAAACTTAAAACGAAATCACAGCTAAATATCAGTGAAGATGCTAACACTACTCAGATTTGCAACTTGTGAACTTTTCACTCTCGACAATTATTATTTCTTAAGTGAATGTGCTATTTTGAATTTCAACCATGGATCAACGTTTTGCAACATACTATGCTTCACGTTTCACCCAAGAATAATAAGTTTGAAGCGAGATCATCCCATGTGACGAACCTTTCGTCTCTAACATCCCCAACCTTGCGGCTACGTGACCAGGCTTTTGACACCCTACAGAGACTAGTATCGGGACTCACGGACCTTAGGTTTCAAAAAAAATCTAAGGTTTCCCGGATATTCATAGCTTATAAAACAGAATAGTCAAAGTTCAAAAGCATAATGAATTTAACAAAAAGAAAATCAATTTGTTAATTTAACTTAATATTAAACATTTTTATGGCAATTGTAACCCTTGACCTTTTAGAAGGCTGCAACATCGGTTGTGAGCCAGCAAGATGCAGCAAACTTTTATCAGCCTCTGATTTTTTTATTTTTACTATGGGCTTTCTTTAGAAGACTATCACATCAGTTGTGAACCGGCAAGAGGTAGTAAACCCTTTTTTTTTTTTTTATTATCTACCCATAGCTTTTATTATTATTATATTTTTTATCATTATTTTATCTTATATAGAGAAGACTTCTTTTTGAAAAATTCAAGTATAAATTGGAACTAAGACTAAAATTTTAGCTATATATTACATAAAAATTGTTGATTTAAGTTTAATCTCCAAAAACAGCACGTATATTAATCCGGTTAAAGAGCTTATGAGAAAAAAGCAACAGTGACATACATGAGCTCTTAAGATTTCCAACTAATCCTTGCTTAGCATCCTACTCATACTTATCTCTATCATTTTTCGTTCTTCGCGATAATCGCGAACGCTTAGCCTAAAAGTTAAGGAACAAGCGAGAGCTCAACATGCTCGACGGCGGGGGGGGGGTGGGGCCCCGGGGGGGGGGGTGGGGGGGGGGGGGCCCCCCCTCAAAATTAATCTAAGTATACCCAGCAAGAAAGTCAAAATTGTGACAAAAACACTTATTTTATTTTTTAAAATTTTTAAAAATTTTCATATTTTTGAAAATTTTTGGTGGGAAAACGGGGTACGTGAGAACAACAGGTAAAAGTAGGTAAAGATCATATCAAATATATACTACCCCATACTAAAATCAAACATTGTCCTCAATGTTTCCCTACCTAAGACTTAAAAAACCCCATACTAGAACTCAAAACGGTCGAATGCATAACTCAAGCCTAAAGAAAGTATCACAAAAATCTTAAGCCGTTTATTAAGTATGCTACAAGATAAATGTTAGTCGATAATAATCTTTAGGATATTGGATTTCACCAAACTAATGGCAAGCAAAAGCTAGGAGGCTCGAGTGGACCGGGACAAAACACCGAACACGAGAGTCTTCAGAAAATTTTAGGTTAATCCTACAAACAATCACAAGTACAAACACAACAGGAATCGGAAGAGTACAAGCCTCCTCACATCACAAATAGAAAATAAGAAAGAAAATAGAAAATGGATAAGCATGGGGTGCCTCCCACGAAGTGCTTTGTTTTTGGTAACCGAGTCACATAGCTTGACTCGATCTCCGAATTCATTCGTCCTTGGAGAAAGTGTATGGAAAAGAAAATCTCAATCGGGCTTTCATTAATGTTTGGACAAACATTTAAGCACATGAAAGTTCCATCCCGATGAGATGCCACCGGCTCTAAGTGGAGATGCCGGGGTCAAAAATGGTGTCTTCACTCCTGAAGGAGTAAAGAAAAAGAGAATCCACAGGGTAAGTGAGAAACGGGAGAAAAGTCCGAATGACAAATGTGAAGGAATCGTCATCTTCAACATCAATCTCATCCCCCCTGGGTTAAAACATTCATCTTCATTAAGCTCATCAAAATTATTTATCACGGGTGCATCGGTCTCAATAATTAAGCTAATCTCAACATCTGGTGGTTCCAGAGGAGGACGAGGAAATGACGGATCAAGATTAAAGTGGAATGATTCCAACTCAGGAAGTTCCAAAAGAGGGTTATTTGAATTATCAAAAATAACAATTCCTGTCAACCCTCCCTGATCGGGCTCAATCTAAAAAAGAAATGAATTATACTCTGGAAGAGAGTTATTAGCATGAGTAGTGGTATTGCCACTTTTCGTTTGTTCCATATGATTACTAAAAGACTCGAATTTGGGTAAAGAATTATCCAAATAAGAAAGAGAAGTATCGGACTCCTCAAAGAACGAATCACTATCCACAATGGGAATAAGAAATGAAGTGGGAGACTTGAGCACACGATCAGGAGTAGGGTTATCTTTCAAAGATTCGATATTAGTAACAAGACGACTAATGTTCAATAATTTCTCACGAAGAATAACGTCTTGGATTTGAAAAGTATCTTCTAAGTCAAAATCTTTCTATTCTTAATCTTCATTCACATCCTCTAAGCTAACGATCTCCGAATTGAGAGGTGATGCTTCAACGTACTCGATGTTCTCATAAGAATCGTCATCACTTGAAGTATCATCATTGTTGGAATCGGATAAAATCTCGTAATGATCGCTCAAAGCATCAAAAGTAGAAGGATCTTCACAAACGGGCACATCACACGTATCTTTGGAAATACCTTTGAACTCACTTAGGATTTGGACAAGGTTCTCGACACTAGACTTTATTACTTCTTCTGATTCCGTTGCTGGAATAGTGTCAAGATGCTCATCCTCTATTATGAGAGAGTCAACGGCCTTATTGGTTGATAAAACTTGTGTGATGCAAAGGTATATGTCCTACGTCACATCATAACAAATGGAATCTTCCCAATATCGATCTTCTAGTCCGCTTGAGCTTCCGTAATTCGCCTTTCTTCTCCTTCTTTTTGCATAATTTGACCAAACCATAACACATATGGTTGTCATTTGCCTCCAGAAGCTTCAATTTTGAGAAATGAGAAACCTCATTTTGAGCATTTAGATTGGATGATGACGATATATTGCAGGGGGGGTTGAAATTGGTCAAAACCAAAAGAATTAAGATCATAGCAAGAATTTTGCTCATAATAATCTTTATTCATTGGTTGACAACCCCCACAGTTCTCACAACAAAGACATTGTTGTGGAAAACTCGATGAAGTTTGTGGAAAATTATTATCGAAGTTTTGATTGAAACACGGGTCCTGATTGTAGACAAATGGGACTTGAGGTGGACAATCATAGCCATGATGGGCATCGTTCCCACATAACTCACAAGAGTATGGCACATATTGGGGTTGTGGAGGGTGGTTCTATTTCCAGTAGTACAATAAAAACAAACTCCATTATATTCATTACAACCACATTGTTGGCACGTACCCAAAAGACATTGTGGTTGCAAATTTTGTAGGATTTCATTAAGGTTTTGATTATAACATAGTTCCGGTTTAGAGATAATCAGAATTTGCTGTGGACAATTGTAACCATAATGAGCACCTTTCCCACAAGACTTACAAGTACATCGTTGACAAAAGATACCATCTAACGAATCACCACACTCGTAACAACAATTGTGGTTAATTTGTAGAGGACTTTGCGAGGAATTTTCACCGGGGTCTTGTTTACAACGAATGGCTCTCAAGGAGCATTAACAACGTTGGTATCGTCATCGGATGACTCGTAAGTGTTTAGAAGGTCTTGGTAAATTCCATTTTCATGACAAATTGTAAACCAAACTTCCTTTAATTTCTTTTGCCAAAGAGCACATCCTTGACAATTTGGACCTTCAACCGGGTTTCCACACTTGGGACAATCACGAAGGGGTTGTTGAGACGAGTTGGGGGTACAACAATATCCTTTATTATACAAAGATCCACAAGACGAACACTCTTTAATCGTGAAGAGGGGATTCAAACGATAATCGAGTGACGCCATAAGAATTAAACAATATAGAGGGTTAAGAAAAGAATTAAATGGATAAGAAGAAAAAGAAGATTATTTTTGGTTTTTTAAACAACATATTTTATTAAAGGACAAAACGAGATCGAATAACTTAAACCTAATAATCAACAAGCTTCACGGTAGCTCTCTAAAAGTGTTTAACTTTCAAAGGTGAGCCGTATATCGCAAGTGACACAAAAGGCAAGTTTTTGAATCTTTTATTCGAGTTGGGAACTTATTATGGATAATACCTCAATTGAAGGTATTATTTGTTGGTGTTCTTTTACCAACTTTGTTTATTTTATTTTCTCTTTATGGACAATTTTTTTTATTTTTTTTTTATATTTTTATATGATAATTATACTAATAAAAGAAAAGAAAAATATTTTTTACTTTTTATTTTTTATTATTTTTTTTATTTTTGATTTTTTTTAACTAAAACAAAACTTTCGAAAACGAAAGGGTCTTCAAATCACGATCAACAAACTTCGAACGAGAGAATCTTAATCACAAATCCCTGGCAACGGCGCCAAAAATTGGTTCAGTAATAATAAAATATATATGTAATAATAAAATACATAACGATGGAAAATTACCAAACTACCCTTGAGGACAAAGGTAAAAAGGAAATTCTTCACAAATATATATATAATATAATACGTATATAAACCGGGAAGTATGATTCCCGGGTCGTTATCCCCCAACGACTT
>BQNB010081927.1:0-29478 GCA_026074375.1 Tanacetum coccineum
AATTTACAAATACAAGCCCTCTCTTGTATTTCCCATCATAAATCGAACCATAATTACCCTTCATCCTTGAATCGTGACAATCATTGTATCTTAACTGAGTTCCATATTCAAACGAAGGCATCAAGATCTCTTAAACGAGGTCTCGGATAGGTTCTTAATCCGTTTTCGTGTGTCACTCGAAACAAAGTAGGATGATAACATAATTGTTATTATCCTTTCTTTAATTTCGAATAATGAAATAGAGGGTTACTCCTTTACAAAAACCTATGATGATTTTTTTGTCGTGTATGGATCTTTAAAAGGTCAATGTTATTGTTACACCACACGAAAAAAATCTGAGGTCTTGATGTTATTATTTGATTCGAGTTGATGTGATTGAAAAAGGATGATGGTGAAGGATTTGTTGGTTGTTTATTGTGATGAAGAGGTTTAGGTAGATTGATGGATTCGTTGTGGTTATTGTTTTAATGTGGCTGTGTTGGATGTTGTTATTGTAATTGGTGTTGTTTGGTTGTTTAATGATTGATGTTGTTGTTGTTTGTAGTAGTGGTCTAGATCGAGTCTGTTTTGTCTATCATAAAAATGTGTCAGACCATGACTCAATGTGTTGACTGGGTCAACTTGGTAAATACCGAGTTGACTCAGTTGGGATGGTATATTTCGCCTACCTTTGTCTAAGGTATAATTCGCCCACCCAAACTGTATAGTTCGCCCAATACAACACCCTGGTATAAATCGCCTTTGTTAGGAAGATTACGAGCTTCTCGTTTTGTCTCATCATACGAAAATGTGTCAACGCTACCAATGCTCCTCTTTCGTGTTGAATGGGTCTACTTGTTATATTACCTAGAGTTGACTCGGTTGGGATGGTATATTTAGCCCTACTTTGTCCTATAGGTATTATTTCGCCCCCCACCAAAACTATATTGTTCGCCCCAATACACAACATGGGTATAAATCGCCTTTGTTAGGAAGATGGTTTTATAATTCGCTTTGTTTTTACAGAGTGTATTAATCACCCTTGTTTGGATGTATAATGCCCCACTACAAAACCATGAACGTACTTGTGTCTTTTTGCCAAAACAAAAAACACAAAATCGGTCTTGTAAGGATAAATAAATTGGATCGGAGTTTTTTTTTTCAACCTCTTATCAAGACAACTTATAAAAGAAGTGTGAGCTCGAAAAAATTTCTTTTCAGCACATAAAAAACAGATCTTGAACCAGTTAATGACACAGAAACATTATAACCAACTACCGTAGCAGTTTTCGTAGCATTTTTTCTAAAAATAAGCCACAAAATAAGCAAAAAATCATACTTGATTTTAACTTGGTTAAACCGATGACAGCGTTTATAACAACAATAAATCAATTTCGGGTTGATTCTGAAGGAGGAAGAAGAACATTAATCCAGGAAAAAGAAGCACGAATGAACAGTAACCGAGACACGAATGAACAGTTGATGAATAGTACCGAGACAACAACAAACATGATACAATACACCCATACAGCTCTGATGCCAACTGTTAATCATAAGAGACACTAGCTAAACAAGATCCAGAGGTTGGGAAGGATTAAACAAATACTTAGCCATATTATTAGGGAGAGAAAGTAGAGAGAAGATATGTGTGTCTAGAGAGAGAAACAAGAACACACACACTTTTACAAAATGAATCCTCACCCCTCCATGGAAGTATTGATGGGTATATTTATGTCAAACACAATAACTATTCCTTAATAGTCTAATCTAGTCCCAGCGTGTTTGGCTATTTATGAACTAATGTAATTCCGTATAAGTCCTCATATTTTAAGGATAACAGAATAGTTTACCGCTTTTTAATTTGATATATAATTTGTTTATAAAAACTGTGATTCGACTTTATGTGACCTTAATATGTGCACAATATGAACAATACAAATAAGTAAATAAATGATACGAAAGACAATAGATAAGACAAGGATTTATAGTGGTTCAATAATGAAGCACCTCTTCACCCTACTCCACTCCCCGAGCACCAAACTCAAGAGTTCTCTTCACTATGTCAACAAAATCCCTTTAGGCGGAGAAAACCATACACAACTAAGCTTGCACCGATTTCTGACACTAAGCCAAATGTCGAGTTCTAATCCTAGCTAGAACCAATCTAACACAACTTTTGTATTTTGAGGACTAAAATACTAACCGCACTACTTCACAACAATTCACTACTTCACTTCACTTCACAACTTCTCTTCACTTCACTATTTCACTTCACTTCAAAACTTTACTACGCTTCACAACTTCACTTCACCTAGATACTACTATGATCACACCAATCTAATACTACTTAATATGATCACCACGATCTAACTATAATTTCAATGATCACCACAATCTAACTATTATACACAACTACAATACACACCTTCACAATATACATAAAATATTTACAAGATATAACACAACTTCACAACAACACCAACTAAACTATAACACTTCTTGACTTGATGATAAGAAGTATTCTTCTCTTGCACTTGAGGAATTAAGCTTGAATCACTTGAAAATAAAAGCTTATGATTAAATGATCAAAGGGGATTGTTAGGAGAGTGTGGACTGATTTAGACAGAAAAGAGTCGAGTGATGCAACAAGTGTCCGAAAAAATCTCGTGGGGAACAGTTCAGTATTTATAGGCAAAGCTGGGGAGGTTTTTTTCTGGCCGGCCCCCTTAGCTCTATGTGGCCCAACCTTATCATTAAGGGGGGGCGCCCTTGGTATTTAAGGGGGCCGCCCAGGCTCAAACGCTTCCTTTTTTATCTTTTCAAGGGATGGTGTTTTTGACATTTTTTAGTCGTTTTTTTATGGTAGAAAATTTGAATTCAAAATATTTATTTTGAATAAAATATTTCTTTAAAATACAAAAATGTCTTGTAAAAGTTATAAAAATATTTGTAACATTTTATAAAAAATATGAGGTTGAATAAAAATTCCTTTGATCTTAAAATGCATTAAGCATTTATTTATTAATACCTTTAAGTGATTAAATTGTCGAAATAAAAATTTACTACTAATTACTTGTTTACGTTTAATTTTACATTAAACGTTTTTACATTTTATGATTGTCAAAACATAGAGAGGTCAAAAAATATTAATAACATTTTTAGGCATTATTTCTATCAACAATCTCCCCCTTTTTGATGATTACAAAATCTAAACTCATTAAATGTAAAATTATTTTTAAACAAGTATTTAGTGAGTTTTATTTCTATTTCTCCCCCTTTTTGTAGAATTAAAAAGGCTTCGTCGACGAATGTGAGTAAACTTGACGGAATAAGTGCTCCCCCTTGTTCGAGGGCACCAAGGAATCAAGCTATGATAACTTTGCTACAAAAACAAGTTAGAAGAACAACACCAATGTTTCTAACATATAGCAAAGGAAAGAAAAATATTTAAACATGTTGATAATGTCTTAAACAAGTATCAGGATTTGTTTGTAAACTAACAATCCATAAATATATATCAACTAACTTATTTAGTTAGGAGTCATTAAAAAATTTAAGACAGCAAAGGAATACTTGAAAACAGAAGATTAAGACCATTCATCAAAAATAAGAATTGTGTATAAAACATAATCATGCATACATTAAATTTTAAGTAATATGCTTGAAGCATATTACTACAACATACATAACATTAAACTACTAAGGTCCTAATATTTCTAGAATTCCATAGGACTTACTTGCAAAAGGTTCGGTTGACAATTATTTGAAAATAGCTAAACATGGTGTATGTTTAGTTTGGAGAAATTGATAGTGGTGGATTGTTTGGAATGGGAGGTTGTGAAAGCATGTTTTCTATGTAAGAAAACATGTATTGGAGTTCATCTCTGAATCCAAATATGAGAGTATGGTTGTTGTGAATGCAACACAAGCATGAATCTCCATGAGCTTCAAGAAGGTTTCAAGGAATAGGATGACCAAAGAGAGGTAGAGAGGGCGATGGAGTATTAAATTTAACATCAAGTGAAGTAATTGGTAAAATGGTAAGAGTGATGTCCATTATTCCACTTTCTTGAATTGGAGGTGGTGGAGGAACTCTTAGAGGAGGAGATGTTGATGAGTTGAAGTAACCATTGGTTAGTGGTGATGTAGAGGAGGTTGGTGATTTAGGTATGTAGTCAAGGGAGGTTTGAAGAAGTATCTTTAGTTGATGGTGTTTTTGAAGGTGCATTTGGAGCACTAGGTGATGTAAGTTGATGTTTGAGGGATGGGGTTTTAGTGTCATCTTGAGTTAAATCCACAAACAATTATTTTGGTGGAATGATGTTGATTTTTGGTCTTTTGGAAGCTTTGGAAATGGAAGCTCTAGTAGATGCCATGGAGGTTTATGGTGGTTGATAATGGATGAAGAAGATGTGAAGTGGTGGTAAACATTTAGAGGGAATTTATTGGAAGAGAATAGTTTGGAAATGGAATGAATTTGAATTAGTTTAAGGATTTCTAAAACATGTTCGAGTTTTCTTGGTAAGGATAGCTGAGGCTAAGTAAAAGAGAGTCAAAAAGAAGAAAGAAACAGTAAAACCAGTGAACTGTATGGCCGGCCCCCTTAATTATGGTGCCGACCCCCTTATTGATAAGGGGACCGCCCTTATGAGCTAAGGGGGCAGCCCATCTGTAACTTTTTAGACGACTAAAAATTTTATTTTTGCTAAAATTTTGTAAGAAAAGTTTTGTTTTGGTGATCAATTTGCAGCAAGTCTTATGTGAACATATATATGCATGGAACAAATATATTATATATGCATGCAACTAGTAGAGATGTATTAGACAAAGATGCATAAATATAAGGAGCATACTAATAATACATCATGATTAGAGATCCTAAGCAAGTTAAACACGTTCAAATTCTTCCCACTAAGTCGGATTATCATCATACAAATAAGTAAACATAGAATATAAACTAAGTTCACATAACCAAGTCTTAACCAAACAAGCTAATCTTAGTAGCCAACCATCATCATTTCTTCTTCTTGCTAAAAACTCCTTTTAGAGCTTTTCCGAATGACTTGAAACCTCCCTAACTTCTTCATGCATTTGTTGAGATTGATTGAGTAAGGCAGTTTGTCGCTCGAAAAGAAGATCATCATCTTGTTGAGAAGAAGTGGGAATGTCGTATCGTTGGTAATTAAGTGGTTGAAGAGAGTTTAGATAGGTGGTAGGAGATGGGGTACTAGCACGAGAGGCACCATCATCTTCATCGTCATCTCCTTGGTGAGATGAAGATCCATAGTTATGATGGGCGGATGTTGATGAGCGGAAGCAGTGACGGCTTTTCACGACACTTCGGGTTTTTTGAGTTTTGTTTTAGGCAATAGTGGACACATGACTCGATCAACAACGTTGTAAATGCCATTTTCAAGATGAAGATAATGTTCCATGACGTATCGAAAGAGACGAGTCAAGAACATGCCTTAAGGAAGATTAGCGGTTGGAGTAGCTCGAGCACATTCAATTCGTTTGACAAAGAAATAAGCAAGACTATATTGTTCTTCGGCAACAATACAATACAACAAGTGAGCAAGACTAGCCGAAAGATGGTCCCGGTGGCCTCCTGAGTTCTTCCTAACGCTTCATGTCTTGACTTAATTCTTTGGTAAGAATTTGATTAGGAGTGAGAACGACATTTTGACTTTTGATGGTGCGGTTTAACTCGACACGATTCAATTGAAGAAATCAACGAATATCGTCGAGAATAGGAAGATCGGTATGATATGGTCCCTCAGTCTCTTGGGAATATGCAAGAGATGCAAGGTCTTATTCGTTTGTGAAGACAGCTTGACCATTATATGAAATTTTGAGAATTTAACCGAATTGTACGAGAGAGAGAGAGTGATGAATTCATGTTGAATCATGAATGAGATTAGAAGATAACCGTATTCATCGGTTTGGACTTTGACTTGACTATAAAAGTCTAGAATGAATCGAGGAACGATTGGTTCGTTGATCTCGAAAAGACAATTGAAGCAAACGTTGGTGAACATTCGCTCAATGCCGTTGGATTTATAATAGAGTTGATCCACGACTCGGCCCTCGTGAATGCAACGTTTTTCGATTGGTTTATAGAATTGAGCAAGGTTGTTAGAGAATCCGGGTATTTCAGATACTTTAGGGATATAGAATTTAGTGCGGGAGGTATCACCAACAATTGCTTGAGGCATGTTTATCACCTAAACAAGACAACAACTAAATAAAATATTACTACAAGTATAAAAAAAATTTGAGTTTTGAAAACAACATATGTGGAACAAGGATTATTTTGACTCTAAAAATAAAAACCTAAAAAGTAATCAGCACGTTCCCTAATTTAATTTGACTCAATCTAGAGTATCAAAAAATATATATTAATTATATATTTCTACACCTAGTGTAATCTTGTCAAGTGTTTTGATGCTAAATAAGTATAGTAGAGATTATTTCGACATAAGATCAAATTTCTAGGAAATAATCCAAACGCTCTTTTATTTTCGTACACTTTGACTAAGAATGTTGAAAGATATACATTAAGTTGTATATTTTGCCGACTAAAATGAGTTCATTCCATATGACTTGACGAAAATAAAATTGTGTTTGTTTTGAATCAAGACCATGTTCTAAAACGTTAAACCAACCACCCTTTTATTTTATAGTTTTTATTAAATGTATCAATATATATATATGAATTATATATCTTGACAACTTATATAAGTTGGTTATGTGTCTATACACGTGACAAAAATATGGTGAAGGTCATTTCGACTATAGACTATAATTCTAGGATATGAACCAAACATCCTTTTATTTTTATAAAATTTCACCCGTTGATTCGAAAAGTATACATTGAGTTATGTATGCTTTGAAAATCAATACATGATTGTTTTAGCATGTTTTTGAAATGAATCAACAATGTACAAGTTCTTGTCTGGAAATTTTCTAGTTAAAAAAAATTTCAAAAATATATATGTATATTTTTATGAAATTTTCAACCCAATCAAAAATTTAGTGATTCAATCCTATTGAAGTCTTTGAATTTCTATTACTACGGGAATCATTATAGTTATGAATTTTCTAGACTTAATAACAGGAATATAAAGGACCAACAAAAAAAATTAAAAAATACTTAATTTTGATTAAGAGCAAAATTGGATGAAATTAAAAGAGAAAAGTATGGTGAATCTTACAATAGATGATGTTGATCACGTTGTAGGTGTTTGCCCCTTGCGAAATTGGATGAATTTTAAGTTTGGGGATTGGATTTTGAAGTTTTTGAGTGTGTGTGTTCGTCACAGCAGTAGCAGGAAGAAGGGGATATTGGTATGGAGAAATGGGTGTTTGGCGAATTACAGAGGCCGACCCCCTTAAAGATAAAGGGACCGCCCCTTTATACATAGCCGTCCCCTTAGTGATAAGGGGCCCGCCTATCTGACGACCAAGGTTTTCTTGGTTTTTCGATTTTGACTAGTTTTGTTAATATACGATTATCAAAGTACGTCGGAAGCTACTAGTAATATTATTTTAGATAATCTAGTTGTCGAAAAATGACGTCGAGAATAAGAAGAAAATACTTGACACATTTAATTAACTTTTCGTTTAATTAAATGAACTTAAATAATTTCAGATGAAATATTTAGGTTTGTCAAGAATTTTAGACCGAGAAGATGTTTAGAGATGATTGACGAAATTTGTTAGACATTTTAATTAGCCTTTCGCTAAATAAAAATACTTTGATTATTTCGAATGAGATAATCAATTTGTCAAGTCGAGAGAGGATTTAACGAGAAATTTAGTGACGTTTTTAATAAAAAAATACTTTTGGCATGACCGTTGGCGCGGTGTTGATTATATGCCCTTAAGAACGTTAAAGATTGTAAAGTGACAAACTGTTGGTGTTTTGCTAATGACGTATAGGGTGGGAATTGGTCGTGGCGTGTGCCTCCTCGTGGTAGAGCTATTGATGAGCTCTCATCTCTTATCTCGCTTATTGGTAACCTCTCCCTGGACTCTAATGGGACTGACAAGTGGATCTGGTCTGGCGATGCTTCAGGTAAGTTTAAAGTTAGTTCTCTTACTAAATCAATCCAAAATATTGCTTTTGGCGAATCCGTTGTTGGTTACCATCATTTCTGGAATCCTTGAATTCCTCGAAAGGTGAATATATGTGTGTGGAGATCTTCCTTAAACATGCTTCCTACATGCAGTAATCTTGTTAGACGGGGTGTCAATATTTCTTCTAATTTTTCCCTCTTTGTGACAACGCGATCGAGGAAATTGAGCATTCCATTATAAATTGCCCTCGCGCTATTGCTGTTTGGAGAAAAGTGTGGAGTTGGTGGTGTTTGAGTCCACCCTTGTTCTTTCATTCGTTCACAATATCTGATATTGCTCTTAATAGGATCCAGACTCCTGGTTATTCTCGCCTAAACAAAGTTCTTCATGGAGTTGTCTTATTCTCGCCTAAACAAAGTTCTTCATGGAGTTGTCTTTGTTACTGTTTGGGCTCTTTGGAAGTGGAGGTATAAATTATCAATGCGGCGCCTGACGCGACTGCTAGCATATGAAAAGAAGATATTTTTCCCTCTATTCAAGTGATGTCAAAGTTATGGATTTCTGCGTGGCTCAAATCTCATATCGCTAACTGAAACCTTTGGGTCTCGAAGCCTTTTGATTTATTTCAAGGCCCTGATGTTTGATTTTGTTGGTTAGGTTCTATTTGGTTCCTTTCTTTTAGCATGATTTTTTGGTTTTAGTTTGGCTTTTTGCCTGTTTGGTTTGCCTCGTATCTTTTTTCATGTACTCTGTTTTTGCCTCTTCATTTGAGGCTTTTTAATTTAATTCTAGCTTTTTAAAAAAAAAAAAAATTATCGACCACAAACCAAAAAATAAATCATTTTTGGAATTAGAAGAAAGAAAAAACCCGATAAACACCAAAACCATCATCTATTATTCAATTAACACCGACTCCAAAACCAGCTCCTCCCTTGTTTAACAAAACAACTTGTTAACCCTTGTTTAAACAACAACTTTGAACCCCTTATCACTCTCACTCTCCTCCTATTTTCCGATCAACACAAAACATAAAAATTTAAAAAAAAATGTCATCTTGGTTTTCACCGATCCATCCGCCAACTCTCTCCCAGCTCAACACAACAACAATACAACAACGATGACGTCACGATGACGCGTCACCTTTCAAAAAACCACACCATCAGATGACGAAGAGAGAGAATCACATCAGATTTCACCGTTCAACACCAGGGCCGTGGCGTCAAAGAGACTTATCAGAAATCCACCAAAACCCTAACTCGTGCCCAGTTTTGGGGGCGTTGCTTCGCTTCCTCGCTCCTCCTTCCGGCACGGCCCCCCCCTCCCGCTCTCCAAATCCAACAACCGCGCCGCCGAAAAAAAAATCAATTGAACGTCGGATCTAGAACCGATCACTGGAATCCGGCGAGATTTTGCCGAGATAGGAGGGAGGTTTAGGAGTGGAATTGAGAAGCTCTCGAACAATATAGATGTTTCGGAGATTACCAAATTAGCCACGAATTTGCTTCAGCTGTCGCCGGAGGATGAGGAGGTTGTTAAAGCGGTTGGTGTCACGGAAGAAGTTGTGGCGTTTGTTAGGGATATTACTTTGCATCCCGAGACTTGGTTGGATTTTCCTTTACCCGATGATCACGACGATGACAATCAAGGTATATATATTCTCGCCCCATTTTAATCCTAAACATATCCTTTAGTATGTATAAGTTTAGTTTTTAGCTTTCCTTTAGATAACTTAGTTTGCGCTAGTTTATTTTTTATAATAGCCAAAAACCTTTTGTGATAACTAAGCATCAAATTTGGCTTGACAGACGAATCTCAAATTCACCACTTCTCATTGGCAAGATACTTTTGTATTTAGGTTTGTATAATATGTCCATTCTTATAGATACTTTTAACGAGGCTTCAAAATGGCATTACGAGTAGTTACTAATGCAATTGTAAATCCACAGTTGCTGAGTGAAAGCATTGCCTATCCGAAATAGATATTATAGTTGTATAGAAATATGCTTGTTAGGCCTAATTAGTGGACATAATAGGCCTGAAAATAAGACGAAGACGCTTGACAAAGTTAATGGAAATGACGTTTGATTTGCTTTGGACTATTACGTGTCCGTAAATTACTTTTAAGTTTGGAAATTGATGATAGGTAATGTTGCAATCGAAGATATGATAATTGTTTCTAAATATATGTGCATAGCTTTGCCAAATGAATCAGCGATGGAAATTGCTATGCAGTATAAGCATTTAATCAGTTATACTTGGTATGCCAGTTAGGGGGTGTTTGTCTAAGCTTAGTTTTCGCCTTTTCGGGCTTAGCTTATTTTTGGTATATAGCTTATGGCTTATGATGAATAACCTTAGTTCTTGCTAAATGTTTGGATTAGCTTGTGTGGAAAAATGGGCTTCTCACCTCATATAAGCTCTTAAGCCAAAGAAAGGAGCTTATTAGAGTCCCTTAAATATGCTCATAGGCCTAGTTTATTAGTATGCCCAAACATGACTATGAGCTTGTTTTTGTTAAATAAGCCAATAAGCCCAAGAAATAAGCTAAAACAAACATCCCTTTAATATAAGGTTACACACATTGCTGATAGTTGTCATTGATAGAACGTTAAAGTTTTGTTTATTATAAATAAATGGTAGAAAAAATGAGCAGTGTGCACTTCAGAGAGCAAAACAAAATTTAGAAAAAAATAGTCACAGCTCACTATAAGTATAGTAGATGTGTTTGGTGTTTTAGGGAAAATCTATAAGTTAAAGAAAGCATTGAGAAAAGGAAATGGTTTGTTATATGATAATTGAAGTCTTCAATGTAATTAACAATTAGTAGGGCTTTACTCGTGCGATATACGGATGACTAAAAAGAACCTGACATGTTGCTCTGTGGCACATTATCATTTGCGTAGCGTTTGGTATGTTGTAATCAAAGTAGGAATGGAAACGATTATTACAATGGAATGGAAAAATCTTGTTTGTTTACGTTTATAGAATGTAATGATTCATTCCAAGGAATGACCCATTACACCAAAATCATTCCTTAGGGGTCCCCTACTTTTTTTTCATTCCATCTCGTAATGGAATTTAATTACATAAAACTCCATCATTAATTAACCACATTAAATAATTTCTATCATCAATGGGGTATTTTAGTCTTTTTATTATCGATTCCATTACGCCTTATCATATAAACCAATTATGATTAATAACGGTAATGAACCATTACATTACACTATTTATTCCATTACGTCGTTTATTTCATTCATCTAACATTTCATTCCGTCCTACCAAACGAACCCTTGCAGTTTGGTCCTCGTCAGAACATCAGTTTATATGTTTCAGTTGTGTACGAGAACTAACTTGCTACCTGCTAATTATCGAGGTCTTATTACTGGGATAATGATAAGATCTTTTCATACACTTGATTTGGTATCTGAATTCTGTTTGCTTTTTGTTTTGTATTCCAGATTTTGAATTGTCTGATGCACAACAAGAGCATGCGCTGACTGTTGAAAGTTTGGCACCGAGATTGGCGGCCCTTAGAATTGAACTTTGTCCAGGTTATATGAGCGAAAGTTCTTTTTGGAAAATATACTTTGTACTTTTGCATCCGAGACTTGAACCTCATGCTGCTGAAATTCTTTCAACACCCGAGGTAAGTTTAATATGAATCGTTTATGAATTTGGCATATTTTGCTTCCCTCTTAATATTTTTATTCTTACTTTCTTGGGAGACCCCACTGTGAACTCCAACTCATGGACCACAAGAAATTTGCATTCCACAAAACTCTTAACACAAGCATTAATAACTTATTGCTGATGTTAGAAGTAATGATAAGATAATAGAGTTCACATCACATCTTTTATGTAAAAGATACATGCATGGGAGTATAATAAAGTGTACTTCAGTGAAGCGCATGTCTGCAGGATGATGTGTATTCTTGACGCGTTTGGTATGCGTTTGTTGCGTATAACATTTTCCTGTATAACATTTTCCTGCCATTTTCTTACTTTTCTCTATCGTTATTATGGTAACATAAGACGACGTTAGGAAACATCAGATATGTAGCTTACCATCCATATGCTTTTCTACCTTCTGCAAGTGGCCGATAGTGAAAAAGACTGGATTTGTCCTTGATGTCTTACCTCGGCTTTTCTTCATTTATTTTTACAGTCCACGTTTGGCTAATTCTTTTAAGTTCTCAGATCTTGGCCTAGTGGTAAAAAAGACTGGTGAATATTACACTAAAATGTGAGGTCTCAAGTTCAACTCTTGCTAGGGGCAAACAACCCTGAAGTGGCCACACCCTCTTGAAAAGGGAGGGCTTTACCTGGTTTGGTTATGTGTGGCAGTGGGTTCAAACCTTGTGGATTAGTCGGCTAAAAGGTCGGAAACCATGGTTAAAAAAATGTTCTCAGATTTTGGCTTCTATTTGACCTGTAAGATACATGTAGGGAATCATCTGGCTTTTGTCATGAGTTATTAATTTGAAGTTACTATAGCTCTGCAAGTTCTGTTTTTTGTCGTCTGATCTTTCATTTGCTGCCTAGATCAGGAACCACACATTATAGGCACAGACAGTAGTATTCATGGGATGGTGGTCGAACTGGAAGACCTCGTCAGACATATCATGTAGTGAGCTCTTAACTTGTTTCCAGGGAGTATCTCGTTAGGACCAATACTTAGCCCAGATGCTCATTGCTCAACATATATTATTGTAACATAAGATGACGTTAGAAAGCATCAGATAGGCAGGTTACCATGTCATCTCTTATAGAGGTTAATTTTACTCCTGGTCATTTGTGTGGAACATGCTTTTCTACCTTCTGCGAGTGGCTGATAGTGAAAAAGACTGGATTTGTCCTTGATGTTTTAACTCCGCTTCTCTTAATTCATTATACAGTCTAAACTTGGTTAAACTCTTCCAAGTTCTCAGATTTCGGTCCGGTCCTCGGTCCATGCTTTTCTTTAAATTCGGTCCTCGGTCCGGTTCGGTCTTAAAAAACCCCGGCGATTATGCTTTGTCCTCGGTCCGGCGTTTTGGACAAATTTGGTTTCGGTCCAGTCTTGGTCGGTCCGGTGTTTTCGGATCGTGATCACCCTTATGTAGGATACATGTAGGGAATCATCTGGCTTCTGCTATGAGTTATTAATCTGAAGTTACTATAGCTCTACAAGTTTTGTTCCTTGTCATTTGATCTTTCATTTGCTGCCTAGATCAGGAACCACCACTACAGGCACACACAATAGTAATCAAAAAGTTAATGGTAGTCGAACTGGAAGACCTCGTCGAACATATCATGTAGTGAGCTCTTAAGGATCCACTGGCCTTGTGTTCAGGGAGTAAATGTGTATCTTGTTAGGACTAATAGTTAGCCCAAATTGTTAGCAATTAACATATAAGCTCACATGGGTTAAATGTTTACATTTGTTTCCTTTTTTCTCTGGTGTAGAATTGGGTTTTCACCCAATGGTCCCCCCTTCAAACCAGAGTCTACACTTGGCCTCTCCTTAACGTTGCATGCTCTAGCGAAAGCGACCTCAAAGCGACATGCCTTTCCCTAAAGCGAGAAGCGAAAAAAGCGAGCGCTTCAGTTAACTTTTTACCCTTTGTGCATATAATAGTGTCAAGTATGAAAACAATGATTAAATAAAAACATAATTAAAGAGAAGTTTATTCAAATACTTAAAGCCTAAAGTCTACTATTTTTATTCGGAACCGTCTAAGTTCTCATTTCTTATTTCCCCATCGTTTCCGAGATCCACTATATCATCTTCATCTACGAGATCCTCGTCGGATTCATCATAGAGTGTCCTACTTGTAGATGCCGATGCATTTCTTCTTGTATAATGCCTCGGCTCATTTACACCACTGACACTAGCTACGGTACCCCAAGTTAGTGCTTCATCCTCACCAAACACAAACTCTACTAGCACTAGTATTTATAATATTATACTAAAGGGTTAGTTTTATAATTATTTAACCTAATTTAGAAGAGTAGGGCCAGCTGTACATCTTCATTAGCAAAAAAAATTAAAAACTAGCCGTTATACAAAAAACCGAGCGCGTTTCGGTCGCTTTTCAGTCGCCTGACAACGCTTTTTCTCGCTTGAGTAAAACGCCTCGCTTCTTTGGGATCAAAGCGCTTTAGGGCGCTTCGCTTCGCTTCTTCGTTTAAGCGCTCGCTTTTGACTACACTGGCCGAGCCACAAGTTGCATAATTTTGATCGGGCCACCTGCCGCAATTTAACTCAATATTGTGATCCGCTTTAACTGATTTTTTTTTTAATTTTTATGCGGGATTGGGTTTGCAACCGACATGTCTTGCTTGAGATGTGAGTAGTAATTGTGTGATACAACAGCTATCGTTTTCATATATATTGGAAACATTTTATGTACACTCTATAAGTTGACAAGTAGGGTTTGATGTTTTGGAAGTTTTTATCAAAGGTTGTTAAGTTTCAGATTTCAGGCCTTCATTCGTTAGAAATAATAGTATGTGGCAGCCTGAGTTTTTCGTGTTTAATTCTTTGGTGGCTTTGCCTGAGAAGATGGTAGTGGTTAGCGCTGTGTTTAAAAAAGCGCGCCTCGCAGCGCCTGAGTCTTGAGGCGAGGCGAGGCAGTGGCCTGATCGCATCATACACTCGAGGCAAAGCAATTATGAAAGGCAGTGAGGCACATGCTTCAAGGCCACCTCAGCCGAGGCACGTCTTGGACGCTTTTTAGCGCCTCATGTATATTGGGCATTAAAACTCAAATTTAAATTTATGATGTATATTATGCTTCTTTAGATGGGTTTATTAATATTACAAGTAAGTTGATTTGAGAGCCGAGTTAGACTAATTAGCTAAAAACATGTATTTGACTTTAAACCTACATATGAATTGATTACTTTTGGCATGAATTCGGCCAGCTATGAGAAGACGTGGTTCTTTTTGTTGTTAGTGCGACATCTTTGTATCAAAATGTAGTAAAATATACTGAAAATGAGTACGTAAAAAGTATGTGAGGCGTGTGCTTTCGCGTTGGCGCTTTGCGCTTCGGCTTTTTGACCCTTAGCGCAACGGAGTGCCTCACACTTTTTAAAACCAAAGCCAGTACATGTGTAATGTGCAAAGCGAAGTTTATGGTCGCCTTTTATTTAACTTCTGTCGGCAAAATCAGTTTATCCCGACATTCCCATCCATTATCTGACTACCTGTTGCACATTGATAACATATCTGCTAAAGCTTGGTAGTCCGTCAAAACCAGGGTATGATGTGAAGTCCACCTGACGTGGATGAGATGATATGTAAATATGTAATAAAGAGACCAGAAGGTATAAATTAGTTTACACTCATTGCAACAGCTGCTATCTATTTCTGATACCGCTAGTCAATTTATTGCAGATTGTGAAAGCCAGAGCATCATTGACACACGAGCTGAAGTCCCGTTCGAACCCTCAGCCTAAAAAGGAGGAAGGTTCAAGTAACGTATTTCCTTATTCAGATGCTCCTCAAGAAGAGCACTCATCTGAACCAGAGTCTGCACCACTTGAAATAATTACAACCCCCTCAACCACTTCTGCTGTATCAGCTGATGTAGAAACTGAAAAACGTTCTATTTCAAGTGAAGATGTTCAAATTGTAGACAAATCTGTCATCCAAGAGGAACCACGAAATGAAACCAAATCTGGCGATCATAACATGTCTTTCAAGACTGTAATTGAAGACAAAGATGACGATGATGCAGATGATTGGTTGAAGGAAGATAACTCAGAAAATATCACTGGTACTGGAACAACCACGATTCCCATTGAAAATGATGAGGACGTATCGTTCAGTGATCTTGAAGAGGATGACGCAGATGCCCCAACAAATTACAAAAATGGGTCTGATTCGTCAACAAAAGACTCACGAGATTGGGTTCAGCTGGGCAGTGGACCTGGACAGGCAAGTGGACAAAATTCTGAGACGAAGGAAACAAATGATTGGCTCGATGTGGATGATATTGATGTGGCTTGATGTTAGTCTTTTCCATTCATTGTAATTGAATTTATTGTGTATCTTGCTTATGTGAATATTGTTTCTACGGTTTCTGCGTATTTAAGTTATGGCTCTTGGAATTGCTACACATGTACATACGTCTGGATATCTCACAATAAGATGCTTCATGCTTATCGTTTTCTTATATATACAAGTGTTAAATTACATGACAGTCCTCTGTATCTGAGGACAATTTAATAGCATATTGCTATGATGGGATATAACCAATTGCTTAAAAGCCGAGTGAAGTGTCAGAATAACTTGAGTTTGATCCCTTGGTTTTGATACAATTTCACAAACACCAATTTTGTTCGAGCTTAAGTGTGGAAAGAAAGGTAAGTAAAAGAAGGGTGACACAAAATAAATCGTGTTCTATAGTTTTTGGGAATAACCCTTTCTGTCCAAATTCGGGCTGCAAATGATGGAAAGAGAGACACAATAAGGTTTGTGACAAAAATACTCATATCCGGTTTGTACTTCTTGTGTGTGTAAGAGCAATAGCTATGGTGAAGGTTTTTCTTCTCATTTGGGTTTCATAGTGTCATTTTATCAACTTTAGAAAACTCTACTAACCATAATTTTAATAACTATATAATTGTAACTAAAACTACTATAAATAATTACTCCCAGTACTTTCAAAAAAATGCCACATCAAAATACCCTTTCACTCATAACAAGTTTCAACCTCCTCATTTGCGCCTCCCCTCCTCCCAAAAAAAACCCACCATTTATAAATCAAAATAAAAAGAAAAGAAAAGATAAAAAACACAACCCATTTGTCTTTTTGTTCCTCATTTCCCCGGCGAGCAAGATAGTAGCGAGCCACCTTGGTGTGGTGGTGAAGGTTTGGCGAGAGGTGGCGAGGTGTCACGTCAGAAACGGCGAGCACCCTCGCCACCATATCGGTTGCTCTAAAGGGTAATAATATTTTCAAACAAGGGTAATATAGTAAATTTGATTAAACTTCTCAATCTATTTTTAGTAGTGGACAATTAAATTGGGACATCCTAAAAAGAAAACGTGAACAATAAAAATAGGACGGAGGGAGTACTAGCTTTCTTTACTCTCCACATCTCTTTTTTACTTTTCCATACTTCTCTTTACTTTCACTTGTAAAAATTACTCGAGAACACATGTAAAGCTAGGGGTGGCAATCGAGTCGTGTTCGAGTTGACATGTTCAGGTTCACGGTTTGACGGGTTATTATGACCTCTATCCAAACACGACCCATTTATTAATCATGTCAAGAAACTCAACCCTAACACATACCTGAATAATACGTGTAACTCGTTTGTGATTCGTTTAACCTATATAAGTATATAACCTATATAAGTATATACTATATAGGTCAAGCGGAACAAAAATAACGAAAATAAACTTTTAGAACGAGTGCGGATAAACACCAGTCAACTTTCTCTCTCCTCCAACAGAATTTCCCTCCAAAATTCCACCATGAAAATAACAAAAAAACCTTCAATTGCTTATCATTTTCTACTATGATTTGAAATCTGATTTGAGATTCGTGTTTAGAATTTGATTCCGCATCGTTTGAGTGTAGTTTTATTGATCTTCTGTTTGTATTTTTTTATCCCCAATTTCAATTTTCCCGCTAATTTTTTATAAAAATGATGAAACCAAAAAGAAAGCTGCAATTCAACGTCTAGCTAGTTTTTGTGTTCGTTAGATCATTTGCATTGATTACTTTCTGTCAATTTTAGTCTGTTTCAATTGATTAGATTCAATTCAATGTCGACCAATAATCGTTCATCTAGAAGACAAGTTAAGCTACCTATGAAGTTTAGTGATCATGTGATGGCGAATTCGAGTCAACGAGATGTTTTGAATAGGTCTAAGGAAATGAATCTGAATGTGAACAGACAGGGGAAAATCGATATAGATTTAGAAAAAGTAGGGGATAAAAATGAGGTCGTTGGTAGAATGGATGATAAAGGAGTGGATGATTGTAGATAGAGTAATGGGAATAGGAATGAGATGAATGTGGAGGAACAGAATGTGATGAAGAGTAGTCAAGAGACTCCTATCAAATCCCATGCTGACGAAAATGCTGAGATGAGTAACAGAGATTCTGGTAACCCAAAGGTTGAGGTAAAATCCAATTTTGCTGATAAATGTAATTCATCTATGAATTGTGATAATGATAAGGGTGATGAGACTGATACAGAAAGTATTAAAATAACCAGTTCAATGTCTTATGCATCAATGGTTAAAAATGATGATATACCTCAAAACCTTGACTATATTCCAACTGTGATAAATGAGGAAGGGATTGAAGTAGTGATATTTGATGATGCTTTAGTTAAAAAAGGAAGCGAAAGATGGGGATTAACCCTATGTGGTCAATTTGTGAGATATGGTATGCACATTAATGAGCTCAGATATAATCTAAGGAGAATGTGGAGTAAGTTTGGTGTTACTGATATTGATGTATGTAAAGGTGGGAAGTATATGTTCAAATTTAAGAACGAGGAATGTATGAATACTGTACTAGAAAAAGGACAATGGTTAGTGAAAAATAGACCTTTATTTGTACAAAAATGGTGTCCTGAAATAGGAATGCAGAAGTTAGAACATAAGAAAATGCATGTTTGGGTTAAAATAATAAATGTTCCTCTTGAATCTTGGTGCTTATAAGGAATAAGTGCTTTGGCAAGCAGCTTAGGGAGACCAATTCTTATGGATTCTATGACAACGATGATGTGTCATAAGGGTGTTGGTAACCTTGGATTTGCCAGAGTTTTAGTGGAAATGGAAGCTATTAAGGAACTCAAAATGGAGATTGAGACCCAATACATGGATAAGGAAAAGAATATTAAAGGGAGTAAAAAAGTGCAAGTTAAGTATGATTGGAAGCCACCAGTTTGTACTCACTGCAAAGTGTTTGGGCATGAGTCTAAACATTGTAATAAGGGAAGTAATGCTGATAAGGGGAAATTGGATTATGATGATTATAATCATAGTAAAGAAAGAAACAACATGGAGGGTAATTGTGGAGAAAATCAGCTCATGAATGATGGGTTTGTGATGCAGAACAAAAGGAGAATGTACAATAAGGATACTTCTAACTTTCTAAGAAAGGGAATCCTTTAAATGCTAGAAGTATTGCAAATAATGTAAGACAAAACAATAGATTGAAGAATGGAGGTGTGAATAGGATACATAATAATAAGCCAAGGAAGGAGTATAGGAAAAAACAAGGTGAGACAGAGAAGCTTGAAAAGGAAAAAGAGAGCAATGGTGCAACAAAGAACAAATGGAATGTAAATGGTAAAGTTGTTAAAGATTTGAGGAATACTGCTAACAAATACTCAATCTTAGAATCTCTTCCTAAGGACAATGATCAAGAATTACAGATGCTTAAGGAAAAAATGATTGTTGATAAGTTTCTAGTTAAGAAAATACAACCTACTGTCATGGAGGCTATGTACTGGACTAAAGACATGGTCAAATATTTTAAGGAAAAATGGGCTGATGATAGCGTGAATTCTAAGGATGTTTGCTGTGATCAGGACGAAATTGCAAAAGTTATGGAGGAAAACGTGATAAATGGAATAGAGGGGAGAGTCCTTAATCAGGAGTCTTATGGAGTATAAGATAGGAATGTGGATATTAGAGGATTGAATACTTCTGAAAAACAAAGAGGTTGTGAATCTAATTAGAAGTGAACAAATTCAAGTTTGTGCGGTGTTGGAAACAAGACTAAAGAACAAAAAGCTTCATTCTACTTGTGATAATCTTTTTAATGGTTGGAGCTGGGTTTCTAATATGAAGGAATGTGATAAAGGATGTAGAATTGTGGTAGGGTGTGATAACAGTGATACATGTGTTCAGGTTATCAATATGACTAGCCAATATTTGTTTTGTGTTATCAGCTCTGCAAGGTATCAATACAAATGTTTCTACACATTTGTGTATGCTGCTAATGATGGTATTGGAAGAAGAAGGTTATGGAATGAACTGATTAAGGAAAGAAGTTATGTTAATGGCAAACCTTGGTGTTTGGCTGGTGATTGGAATGTTACTCTGTATCCAAATGAGCATTCTTGTGGAGCTTCTGTTATGACTACTGACATGATGGAATTCCAAGATTGCATCAATAAGATAGAAGTGGATGACTTATGCAAGACTTGATTACATTTTACTTGGACAAAGAATTTGCATAAGACTGGAGCTGGTAATATGACTGGAATTCTAAAGAAATTGGATAGAGTTATGATAAATGAAGATTTCATCAAGCAATACCCACAAGGCCATACTAAGTTCCTTCTTATGTTATATCTGATCATACACCTGCTATTCTTTGTATTCCAAGTAGTATAAAAAAGAAAGTGAAACCTTTTAGATTCTTTAATTTTCTTACTGATAAGCAAGAGTTTATTGAAATAGTTAAGGAGAAGTGAAGGATTGAAGTTCCTAGATATTTCATGTATCAAGTTGTTATGAAGTTAAAAAGTATGAAGTCCCCTCTTAACAAGCTAAGTTGGTATAAGAGAAATTTGTTTAAAAGAGTAGAGATGCTGAGAGGTCAATAACAAGAAGTTCAAACTGAAATTGACCAAGATCATCATAATCCTCTGCTAAGGGATAAAGAAGTAGGCCTTGTTGCTGATTTTTATGAAGCAGAAAAGGATGAAGAAAAGTTCTTATACCAGCAGACTAGAATCAAGTGGCTAAATGAGGGTGATAAAAATAGTAGTTATTTTCATAAAGTTCTGAAAGAAAGGAGTAATAAGAGTAAAGTATTCTCTCTATATGATGATGCTGGTGTTATTCATAAAGGTGATCAGGTTCCTAAGCTATTTTTGAAGCATTTTGAAGTGTTTTTGGGAACTAGCCAGTAGGTGCAGAGTATTCAAGATAACGATGACTTGTTTTCTAGCAAAAATAAATGTGAGAGATGCTAAGAATAAGATTATGAATATTACTGATGCTGAAATTAAGAATGCTATGTTTGACATTGATGGATCTAAGGCTCCTGGCCCAGATGGTTTTACTGCAGATTTCTTTAAAAAAGCTTAGGGGATTATTGGTAATGATATTTGCAAAGCTGTTAGGGAATTTTTGAGAATGGTAGAATGTTGGGTCAGCTCAATGCTATAATTGTTTCTCTGATTCCTAAAATCCAAACTCCAAGCAAAGTAACTGACTTCAGACCTATAACCTACTGTAATGTGCTCTATAAATGCACCAATAAAGTATTAACTAATAGAACTAAACCTGTTCTTAGAGAATTAGTCAGCTGCAATCATAGTGCTTTTATCCCTGGAAGGAATATCCAGGATAACATCTTGATTACTCAGGAGCTCATGAGAGGTTATAACAAGAAAACTGGGCCAAAAAGGATGGCTTTCAAGATTGACTTACAAAAAGCTTATGATACTATAAGTTGGGATTTTTTAAAGAGTACTCTTGAGGGTTTTGGGTTTTATGAAAGAATGATCCAATGGATAACGGAGTGTGTAACCACTGCTGCTTTTACTCTGAATGTTAATGGTGAAAGAGTAGGGTACTTCAAAGGAGGCAGAATTAAGGCAAGGGGATCCTATGCCCCCTTACTTATTCACATTAATTATGGAAGTTTTCACTCTTATTTTGCACAGACAAATAGCTAAAGAGCCAAAGTTTCAGTATCACTTTGGATGCAAAGAGATTCTGCTAACTCATGTATGTTTTGCAGATGATCTGCTTGTCATGTGTCATGGGGATAAAGTTTATGTGGAAGTTATTAAAAAAGCATTGCAAGAATTTAGCTCATGTTCTGGTCTGCTTCCTAATAATGCCAAAAGTTCTGTTTTCTTTGGTAGTCTAAAAGAAGTGGATAAGAACTCTATTATATCAGTATTGCCCTTTAGTATTGGGAAATTTCCTGTCAAATACTTAGGAGTTTCTTTAATTGCTAAAATATTGGGCATAAAGGAGTGTGGTTGTCTTCTGGATAAGATTAAATGTAGAATTAAGAATTAGAGAAATAGGAGTCTCTCTTATGCAGGCAGACTTCAACTGATTGCAACAGTCCTTGAGTCTATAAATGTGTACTAGGCCTCTGCCTTTTTACTCCTTATAGCTACTATCAAAGAAATTAATAAGTTGTTGAAAGTATTTCTATGGAATCATGGTGAATCATCTAAGGGGAAAGCCAAAGTTGCTTAGAGCAAAATCTGCAGACTAAAGGACCAAGGAGGTTTAGGCCTAAAGAACCTACAGGTTTGGAATCAAGCTATGATTACTAAGCATATTTGAAATATTGCAGTTAAAAAAGACACTTTATGGGTCAAGTGGATCCATTCAGTAAAGTTAAGAGGGAAGAGCATCTTTGAAATCTCAGCTGATATTAGTGATAGTTGGGGTTGAAAGAACTTACTTAAAGTTAAAGATTTAATAAAGCAGCATGTTATCTACAAAATTGGTAATGGAATGAATACATCCCTCTAGTTTGATAACTGGAGTAGTATTGGTCCTTTGTTTGAAAGCCTTGATTATAGAAGCCTCTATGATGCAAGACTCAATAGAGACTTAAAGGTGAATGAATTAATATGTAATGGGGAATGGATGTGGCCAGTTGATTGGCATATCAAATTCCCCCATATTGTAAACATTAAGGTTCCTATGATCAGAGATGGTGAAATTGATAAAATTGTATGGAAAACAATTAGCGGAAAGAGGTTGGTTTTTCAGTCAGCATTGCAAATCATGACCTTAATCAACATAATCCATCTGTACATTGCTGGAAGTTGATTTGGTACTCACAGTGTATCCCTAAGCATTCTTTCATTCTATGACTGGTTATCCAAGGTAAAATCTGTACTCAAGACAAACTGAAAAAGTGGGGAAATCAAGCAGTAAACAAATGTTGTTTGTGCTTTAAGGAGAGTGAAGATTTGCAACATTTATTCTTTCAATGTCCCTTCTCTAAGAATGTATGGAGTCAAGCTAAGAAAATGGCTGATATAATAGGAAATGAGTTTGATTGGGATGGAATTGTGCAGACATTGAATAGTGTTGGTAATGGAAACAATATCAACAGTGTAGTAAGGAGATTTATTTTTGCTACTGGTGTGTACAACATTTGGCAGGAAAGAAACAAAATGATTTTTAAAAATGTCATGAGTAGTAGTGAGGAGGTTTATAAGCAAATCATAGAGATTGCGATAAACAAGTTGCTAGGAATTAAGGTGAAAAACAGTAGTGCTGTTAGAATAGTGGAAAGCAGGTGGTCAATCTCCCTCAACAAAGTTTAAAGGGTGTTTGGGACAAAGGAAAGGAAGTTTTAGTAGATTGAGGTCTGGGAATTTGGACTGATTTATTATGGATTGTATTGTCGCATCAAAGGTTATTAAGCAGATCATTACAATGATTGAAACCTAATAATTTAGAGTTTTCCTCGGCAAGATGTACTTCTTATCCCTCTATAGTTGTTCAGAATGGCCTTGAGAGGGTCTGAGTGACTATTTGGGATAAAAGGTTCCTTGCACAGGAGAATGTACCATAAGAAAGGTGTTCAATATTGTGTAGGGTAAATGATCTGGGCGAGCTTAGCATGACGAATGGAATAGAGAGATATGAAAGATGTTCCTTCTTGGTCCATTCAATGTTAAGCTAAAATAGGTTAGGTTGGTTCTACATAGCAGTGCGTGTTCCTTATCTAGTGATGCCTGCATGTTTGTTACTTTAAGCAGTTAGTGAGGATGAAGCTATTGTTTTTTGTATCAATTTTGTAGGAAATGTAGCTAGATGAGAAGAGCTTTCTATGTAGAGTGAATGGTTGCTAAAACCTTTATAATGATGCCAACCCATTGAGGTTTTGGTTTTTGGTGAATTAAGGTGAACATGGATTTTTGTCTCTTTGAGTTCTCTGCTTATGGAGATGAATTAGCTGGGATGTTCCAGAGGAAGTATTGCTTTTGTCTTCAGAGATATTGAAAGATATCAGATAGCCCTTGTATTTTCTTTTTTATGTATGTTAGATTGTTGTATAAGATCAGGCATGTCTGATCCTTTATATCTAATTGATGTAACGTTTTGGTAATTAATAATATGTTCACCTTTCACTAAAAAAATATATATATAGGTCAAACGGTAAATAAGGTTGATGGTTTTTTATTTAACAAATTTAAATGCAAAAATAATATAACGATATAAAAAATGATATAAAAATGATAAACATAACATACAAATAACTATACGACAATTTCAATGATATATGAGTTATAATCGATCAATCGTAATTCACTCATATTAAGTAAATAACAAAAAAAAATTTAATCTAAATTTAACATAAAGTCCAAGTTATAAATATTACTTATATATATATATATATATATATATATATATATATATATATATATATATATATATATATATATATATATAGAGTTATGATCAAATGAGAAGTTTTCTTAAAATAAGAAGTAACTATAACCGCATATCCGAGATGCACCGACTTAAATTAGATGCATATCTATAATCTTAGATGCATTATAATGCATCATAATGTGTTTTCTAGCTTTTAATTAGATGCATATACGTATATTAGATGCATTTATGATTTTCACTTATATTTTGGTCTCTGCAATGTGCCAAAATACATGAAAATCAATGTTGCAACAAACTACACATCAAATTAAACTTTCCGAAACTCTATATGGTGCATCTAGATGAATAGAAGTGGCAGTCTAATGAAAGTCTTTGCATCTCAAATATTTGGCTTTATTTAGTCACTTCACACCACTTCTTATCTTTAATATTACTTCTCAACTAGATCCCTACTATAATATATATATATAATTTATATATATATATATATATATATATATATATATATATATATATATACATATATATACGAGAAAAGTTCTATGTAGAACAATACTGTATTTAATTAAAAAATAATCCACTTCATCCCAACCATTCATTTTATTTCCATCTAATGGTTTAGATTAATTCATATTTTAATTTAATTAAAAAACCCACTTTCATCTTATTTTTTCAAAATTAAATATCTCACAAACCGTTAATCGTTACGCAAAATGAAACATACCATCGCGACAAGAATTAAATCATCTTTCTATAGACGGGCACTTCTATATATTTTCGACGAACTTTTTTTTTGATTATTTCTTTCAGTCACGTCTGAAAAAATCACATGTGATTTTACGAAATTACATGTGATTGTGATACAAAAAACATGTGATTTTTTCAGACGTGACTAAAAAAAATTCAGATAAAAAAAGTTCGTCGAAAGTATATAGAAGTGCCCCCTATAGAAAGATAAAAAAATACTCGTCGTGATGGTGTATTTTTTTCGTTTGACGTAAATTTAATTATACCATTGCGAAGAGAATTAAATTATCTTTCTATAGACGAGCACTTTTATATATTTTCGACGAACTTTTTTTTTAAATTTCCGCCAAAAAAAAATCACAAGTGATTCGAACAATCACATGTGATTTCTTATATTAAAAATCACACGTAAATTTGTAATTCACATGCGATTTATGAATTTATGAAATCACACGTGATTTATTACTTTAAAATCATAAGTGAATTTATGAAATCACATGCGATTTATAAAATAGCACGTGATTTTTAAAAATAACAAATCACAAGTGATTTTACAAATCACGTGTAATTTTTTTGGTGAAAATTTTAACACTAAAAAGTCGTCAAAAGTATATGAAATCGATTTTATGAAATCACATGTGATTGTGCTACAAATCACATGTGATTTTTTCAGACGTGACTGAAAAAAAAATTCAAAAAAAAGTTCGTCGATAGTATATAAAAGTGCCCCTCTATAGAAAGATGATTTAATTCTCGTCGCGATGGTGTATTTTTTGTCGTTTGATGATTTACCGTTTGCAAGATATTTTATTTTTAAAAAAGAGATGGAAAGTGGAGTTTTTTAATTGTTTTTTTATTTGATGAAAAATAGATGGCTAGGATGTGTTCTTTTGTTCTTTGAGATGATATTCTTCTATCATGATCTCACCTCTAAGTTGATGAGCAACCGAAAAAAAGAGGATTCAGGTTGTGAAGTTGTTCAGTTGTTTATATACTAAAGAAAACAAAAGGGTGATTTCGATGGGTATAAGATTCAGCGGGACTCATAAAAGTAATGTTTAGTTTCTTTTCTTAGGGTGGAGAGTGTGGTTTAAGGTTTTCCTTCGACACGTGAGCTCCACATCATAAAAAAACATTTCATTCATATTTTTCTTTAACTTTCCCTCAAACATTCCACCACCTTCTCTATCTTTCACTAATTTTTATTACTTTTAATCATTTAAAAATACCCACAAAATACTAATCCTTACTCACAACACAATAAAAAACTCTTTCTCTCTCTTTGAAAATATATTCTCTCTCTTAAATGCGTTAAAGGCAATTTGTTTTAAAAAACTCTTTCTCTCTCTCTCTTAAATGCGTTAAAGGCAATTTGTCTCTTTATTGTTGATGGGGGCGGGACTCAACTCCCGAAAAAGCAAAATATTTCATTTTCCCGAAAAATGAGGTACCATAATTTACTTTTTCCCGCCAGGGGAATAGTGTTTCCCGCTTATCTTTCATCTCCACACCCTTTACTCTTAACTGATATCGAAAAGAAGGGACTAAGGATTGTGAGGCTTGAGTTTGTTTATGAGAAACTGATATGTGTTCAGTTTAATGGGTGTATGGGTTTGTTCAGTTACAAAAAAAAACTGAATGATATAGGGGTTGTTCAGTTTTATAGAGAATGGGAATGGTGTAGGGTGTTCGGTTTTTTAAGAAACTCAAGAATATATTGATGTACTAGTTTATTGACTCGTGAAATTCACGGGGCCTTAAGAAACCGTTAACACTGTTTATGGTTGTATTATTTAAATAAATTGCATGTTAGATGTATGAATAGAAAATATTAATGCTAATTTACAATATAAATAAATTATTGAACACTATAAAAGACATTTAATTTTAATAACCCATGAAATTCACGGAATTAAATGGAAAACTATGAACCAGATGGAGAATGTATTATCAATGGACATTTAACATATCAATGATTGACCATAAAGATTATATGTGTAAAAAATCTGTTAGATCAAAGAAGTATTATATTATAAGCATTAGATGCTGAATAGATGTCGAAAGTTAAGACTTGCCTTTTATAATGTAACAAAGTTAAACGGGTTACATTTAAGTAGCGGGGTTAGAGGTCATTCACACGCTATCAATAAGTGATTTGCTATTAAACTAAAACTATAAGTCACATAAAAAGGGTTGTCAACGTGTTTTAGTGTCCGATGTTTAAGACAACACGGTGTTCTATTCTTCTCCTTTTCTCGAAGTCTAATTAACTCTATTTTCGGAAACTATAGCATTTATATACGAAGTTACATATTTGAACTAATATAGGAAAATCTAATAATAATGACCAAAACAATCATCAATTTTCACAGGAACAAATTATTATAATATATATTCGTTTTTGTATTGTGTGTGTCAGAAACAAATATATACATGTGCTTGTTAAAAGATAACATACTTTGCTAAGTTGCTTCACGGCCAATAAGACACACCATCTTTAGTAACATATGCTTTGTGTAGCTTGGAAATAGTATTATTAAATAATCCATCAACATCCATTTTAATTCCAAACAACTCATACATATATATGCTTATGTTGCTCTCAACCAAAATGCATGAAAAAGGTAAAAAAAAAAAAAACTTTTACGACATTAAAAATAAAAACTAAATTTGAAGAGGTTTGCATCTTTGGTAGTTACTGTTTTTATAAAAAATCAAACATAGTTAACGCTCAAGTCACATGATTCTTAATAGATTTTCTTATGTAACTTGCTGCAATGACTCGTAATCTACCTGGTATAAAAGTCTGTCATATGTTACAGTAGTATAAAATAAATTAAATCGTAAAGGCAAAACACATCAGATTTTCATTTTCATGTGGGACAACAACATTCATAAAGTATTTTTGATATGTACTCGTGATTTAATTTATGATCTGGCATATATGTTTATATTGCTCTTATTTTTATACACAAAAACCTCATTATAATTACATGGTGGTATAGTAGTTTTGAGTTATTTAGATTTATCTCATTTCGACCTATTTTATAATTAAGCGATGAGTATAGATAATGTATAATGTATGCACAATTTGAATGATAAGCCGATAACCACTTCGTGTAAGTCTTTACATGTACTTTTGAAAGACATAAACTCCTAACAGTCAAACCAATTCAATTCTCTAATATTTCCAAATATCATGAATTACTTAATAGTCTCCAATAAATGACATATGTATTGCTCAAAATAAAAGGTATAAACTTTTAATTTTCAAGTCGTATCCGAAGCCAAAAAATGACAAACAGCTTTATTTTCTTCACTATCAACTCAAATATTTCCCGTATTCACTAAACCTCAGACGTTCCCCAAATGTAACCTTGAACAAAGAAAGTAACCAAGTTTATAGATGAGTATTTGTTTTGTAAGATAAGTTGGACAACAATATTATGGCATATCTGACTCCCAAAATGAATTTCTGGTATAAGAAACGTGGCTGCAAACCCATGTATTATATATAGATATAGATTTGTGAAATGTTGAACACTGGATGAGTATTAGTGTTGTCAAAACAAAAATGACCCTCTATATTTACTTAGAATACAAATTAATCCGTCACCACATATTCGAAATTTGCCAAGCCAACTTTCAAGACCAATGGTTGACGTGACTTTTGTAGTTGCAAAGTACTTTTCGACAACAAAATAATATGATTCTTCATAAATAATTGAGCGTTGTTTGTCAAACAAATACACCATTTTAGAAAAACTTACCCTCTTAGAAGGTTAAAACCACAACCTTAGCACATAACAAATACTTAACTATATAGTAAATTGCATGGTCCGATCTTAATCTTAAACTTCATGTAATAGATTCATCGACTTGGTTGCTTAACCCATTCAACCCAATAGTCAACAAACATAAACCGGAGCTCAACTACATCAATAGATGCGTTAGAAGTTGTAAGTTAGCAACATAATGATACTATAACATCCTTGCGTGTTTTCAGTCCATTTGACATTAAATTATAGAAATGTTAACTTCGGAACCTGGATTACAAACCTCTTCTTTATCCACTACAGATGTCTTGATATTTTTGGCCATATGCGTATCTTCATAGACCTTATCAACTTTCAATAGTGTAAAACAATAACCTTCAAAACGTGACCAATCAAATTTCCACATATTAAGAGGTTATCTATTTATCCAATCGATCAAATAAACATAATTGTATACTAAACTTGAAACTATACAAATATAAAAAAGCTTTAAACAAACTTAATATGAAAAAACTTATTAGTAAGTCAACTCAAAATACTTAAGAC
>BQNB010081928.1:0-29478 GCA_026074375.1 Tanacetum coccineum
AATATTTGTTATCATATAACAGTCATTTGCTTAAAACATTATTTAAACATTGTTTACGTATAACGTGTGCATCCCCTTAGGCTCGTATAATTTCCGGACATATACTTTTATATAATGGACATATTCCAACAGCTTCCACTTGGACATGTATAAAAGTATAATAACATTGGAAAGCGCGCCAATGCTCCCAGAAACATTCGAGTGTGGTTTCACAGGGCATGAACAAATGATTTATGAATTTACAATCCCTTTGTTTCTGATACCTTTGTTAAATTGGATATGGATCAATGTCATTCCATATTTAACGATTTTGTTTCTCATATATAAAGTAATCAAGATTACTTAAAATTAATGAGAATATTTCTTAAGGTTTTCAGGTACGGCCATACACACATCTGATTATTTCTATGAGGGGCCCAGTGGTATCTTCTTCAAACAATATGAGGAAACAATTTATATTGGCTTACAAGTGTCCAATATGCTAAAACCTACTGGTCTTCAAGTCTAAGGTTTATTAAATAAAATCCGTACAAGATTCACTTGATGTCGTCGATCATAAAGTGATATTCTTGTGGCGGGGAAAAATCCAATAATCATCTTATTGATTATCATGTGTGTTTGGTGGACTCATCCTCAATATCTCCAATATCCAATCACTCAGAATAAAATTTTTTAATGTCTAGTTGTTACAATATCTTATAATGTTATCGATAACGGATTAATTTAGAATAATACATTTATTATTCATGGATTTAAACATGCAAATATATGACACAATTTATAATATAAAATAACAAAATACCAATGTATCATTATCATAAAATAAAATTATTTTACATCCCTTATCCAAATACTAAAACACAGATCTACATGAAACTACTAGCAGGACGAAGCCCCATGCCCCTGGCATGTTGAGTAAGCTTCCTATTTGATAAAGCCTTTGTAAAAGGATCAGCTAGATTATTATCTGTGTGAACTTTAAGTATCCTTATTTCGCCCAGTTCAACACATTCGCGAACATAATGATATCGTCTTTGATAGTGTTTGGCGCCCTTCTGAACTCCCGGTTTATTAGCATAATGAACTGCAGCTGAATTGTTGCAGTACATTATTAAAGTTCATTATCGTTGGTTACTATACCAAGCCCTGAGGATAAAATTCTAATCCAAACAGATTTCCATGCGCGCTTTTGACGCAGCTATGTATTCAGATTCTGTAGCAGACATTGCAGTGGTACTTTGCTTGGAGCTCTTCCAATCCACTGCGCCTCCATTCAAAACGAAAACATATCCTGTCTGAGACTTAGTGTCATCTCTATCAGTCTCGAATCCAGCATCGCAATAGCATTCAACTCTAAGTTATGTGCTAGGATTTCCACCATAATCAATAACTATCTTTAGTATTTTTTAAATACTTAAAGAATGTTTTTCACAGCAGGACCATGAGTTCACCCGGATTCTGTTGAATAATCGGCTTGTCATTTTTTAGTGCGAACGCATACATCAGGTCTATGCATACTAACCGATACATGAGATCCTCAGCCGAAACATAGGTACATTCTTTATGTGATTTACCTCTTTAGGCGTTTTGAGGCACCTTGTGATTTGTTTAAAGTAAGTCTTTCTTGCATGGGGATATGGACCACGTTGGATTATTCATTTGTTTCTCTTTTAAGATCTTATACATTAAGCATTTGACAATGTTCTATTAATTAATCGCTTCGATCTATCTCTATAGATTTTGATTCCAAGAATAAATGATGCTTCCCCTAAATCTTTCATAGAAAAACACTTTACCAAAGATAATCCTTTACTCTTTGTAAAACTAGGAATGTAATTACCCTGATGATTATGTCATCAAAATATAAGATGAGGAATATAAACATTACTCACTAACCTTTTGGATATACACATGGCTCATCAAGATTTTGAGAAAATCCAAACCTTTTGATTTCCTCATCAAATCTTTTATTCCAGCTTCTTGATGCTTGCTTAAGACCATAAATGGATCTTTGAAGCTTGCATACTTTTCTGGGATGATTAGGATCAACAAAACCTTCAGGTTGTACCATATAGATGTCTTCATCAAGGTAACCATTTAAGAAGGCTGTTTTCACATCCATCTGCCATATCTCATAATCATAGTACGCTGCTATAGATATGAGAATTCTAATAGCTCTAATGTCAGCGACAGGTGAGAACGTTTCTTCATAATCAACCCCGTAGAGTTGAGTATAACCCTTTGCTACAAGACGAGCTTTATAGACGTGTACAATACCATCCATGTCGGTCTTTTTCTTAAAAAGCCACTTACTCCTAACGGTCTTACAACCAGGAGGAAGATCGACCAGGACCCATACCATATTGTCCATCATGGATTGTATTTCCGCATTCATAGCATCGATCCACTTATTAGATTCTGAATCTAACATTGCGGCTTTATAGCTAGTGGGTTCATTAAGATCCCCTAGACTATGCTCCTCCACCTCTACATTTAGACATAAGCGGTTTGGAGCTCGATGTGTCCTTTCGGACCTACGAATCGGAATCACTTCCTCTTGTGGTGGTTGTGGTGGTTCAAAACCCTCCACCTCTTGAGGAATGTTGCTAGTGATTTCAGAAGGTGTTGTATCTTCTTCTTCTTGAATTTCTTTAAGATCTACCGCCCTCCCACTGATTTCTTGACTTATGAGACGTTTCTCAAAGAATTCAGCATACCTTGCTACAACAATTTTGTTTTCAGGTAGGAAGTAGAAATAGTAACCCATCGTTTCCTTTGGGTATCCTATGAAGATACACTTAACAGATCTTTGTTCGAGTTTGTCAGGCGTATCTCTCTTCACAAGAGCCTCACATCCCCAGACCTTTAAGTAAGACAAGTTTGGAACTTTTCCATACCACAGTTCATATGGTGTCTTATCTACCTTCTTTGTTGGAACCATATTGAGAATGCGTGTTGCAGACTCTAGAGCATAATCCCAAAGGCAAAGTTGTAAGATTCATCATAGATCACACCATGTCTAACAAAGTACGGTTTCTCCTCTCAGACACTCCATTATGTTGTGGTGTGTATGGAGGAGTAAGCTGTTGAACAATTCCGTTAGCTTTTAGATAATCTTTAAACTCTTGGCTAATGTATTCGCCACCCCGATCTGATCGTATTGCCTTAATGGTCTTCCCGAGTTGATTTTCAACTTCATTTTTAAACACTTTGAACGTTTCAAATACCTCATGTTTATGTTTAAGAAGATAAACATAACCATAACGACTATAATCATCTGTGAATGTAATGAAGTAGCTAGCACCTTGTCTTGACACATGTCTAAGTGGACCACATACATCAGTATGTATTATTCCAAGAAGATCTTTTGCCCTTTCGTTACTATGAGGGAAAGGTTTCTTTGTCATCTTGCCAGATAAACAAGATTCGCATTTATCAAAAGATTCATCATCCGTTGATTTTAACAGCCCATCTTGTTGCAGCTGTTTAATACGTTTCTTGTTTATATGAGCAAGACGACAGTGCCATAGATAAGTGGAGTCCAAGTTATGCTTGACTCTTTTATTGCTAACATTATAAATAGAATTAACATTTGGTACAAGATCATGCATATCAATTTCATAAATACCATTACGAGGAACAACATTAAAATAAAGAACACCATTCTTTGAAACTGAAATTCCACAATCCGTAAAACATTGAACAAATCCATTGTCAACCAAACGAGAAACTGAAACTACACCTCTAGTTATAGTAGGTGCATAATGACAATTGTCTAAACAAATCACAAGGCCATTAGGTAAAACTAAGTCAAAACTTCCAATTGCTTCTACTTGTGCACGAACACCATTGCCCACGTACAAGTAAAGAGCTCCTTGTTTCAGCTTCCTTTCAATCCTAAATCCCTGTTTTGTGTTACAAATAATAGTACCACAACTAGTGTCATACACCCAGGATTTAGTAGGAAAAGAAAATAATTCTATTATGAAGACATCTGAAGAACTGGCAGTGCCAACTTGCTTCTTCTTCTTAATCAACTCAGCAAGGTAAGCAGGACAATTTCTCTTACAATGACCCACCTCCTTGCAATGGTGACAGGTGTCATCCTTAGCTGGGTGCTCTTTAGCAAAAGGTTTAGGGTTTTTAGGCTTAGGGATATAAACTTGTTTATCCTTTCCCTTGCCATTAGCTTACCCTTACCTTTAGCTTTAAGCGATTTTTTATTAGATTTTTGGATTTTAACACCTTTAATCATCATTACTTGTAGTGTTTCAGCATTTTCAGGTAAACCCTTTTCATACTCAATGAGCATAGCATGTAGTTCACCAACTGTCTTCCCCATGTTATGCTTATTGTAGTGAGGCCATTCAAGATTAAACCAACACTTAAGCTCTTGTGGGAGAACATAACCAAGACATCCCAGTTCCACATAATTCTTCATCTTATGACATATGGGCCAATTGGTTTTCCCTCATCTTGTTTGCAAGCATGGAAAGTTTGGATCAGGTCAAACCACTCCACTCTAGCTTGTTTCTCAAACATGGATTTAAGCTCCTGAAGCATTTCATAATGTGAGGAATTTTTGAATTATCTTTTAAAGTTCAGGAGTCATACTTCCGAGCATAAGACAAGCCACCTCATTATGAATCATATACCGCATTCCACTGCGCAAGTACTCAGAATCGGTTGGTGAAGCAAGAGAAATATGATGTTTAATGACAAACAATTTCCTTTCAACTCTCAAGACCATCTTAAGTTGACGAAACCAATCATTGAAATTATTTCCAGAAATTTCAAACATCGACCTGAAAGCCGAATGGTTTATGTTTTAGACAGGTAGTGCCATTTACAAAACATAATAAAGTTCAAGAATTAGAATTTTCGATAATACTCCTTGAAGAAAATTAACTACCTATGTTTATTTAAATAAACAATTGATTTCTTAAGGTTAGGACCCAACTTGACATACCCCCACCACATCAGTTGATCTGCTAGTGATGGTGTACTCAAAAGGTAATCAAATAATGGCCATCGGTGCAATTCCAAGAGGCCAAATTGGGACTAATTTTAAACCTTTACTTTATTACAATAATATACCAATAAGCATGTTATATCCCATCTATGACACGATCTAAGGTCTCACCTATAAACCTATTAACTCGTCCAATCAAAAACTGTGATTATGTAACACTAACGTCTCATGAAAAAGTGTATAATCACCTTGGGATTACGATCTACATACGTCTCACGCATAGTAAAAAGCATCTACATGTGTTTTTACGAATTGGATGGAAATAACTTATTTAAAAATGGTATTTTATTTGTCGTGACAAATATGTACGAAGAAGCATGCATACATCTTCGTATCATAGATTTTAATAAAAATTTTACTCAATTAAGTTATTTATTACGGTATCACATATTTTCTATACATCTAATGTATAAATAGTGTTACCTTTTTTTTAAAATTTGACGATTCAACGTGTTTCCAAATATAAAGAATTATGTTTAATCGCGGAAAAAGATTAAAAATAGTGAAAAACGTGTACAAAGAAGCATGCAAAACAACTTTGTAGCGCTAATTTTTTTTAAAAAAAACTTTAATAATGACACTGTAGTGACATGTCATGGTTCACGGTAACTCCAATCGAACGCACAAAGAAGCGGAGAATCAGGTCAGCGCGAAGCGTATTAAAAACCTGAAATCTTTAGGAAAATCCTCCTTAAACTTCTCTTATAGTTTGTTCTAGTGGATGAGCCGTACTTCCCATTAGTCCATAGCGTTCAGTTTTAACCATTCAAAATAAAACTTTAACTTGGAAAACACATTATGAACTATAAATAGTCCATAATAAATCTGATTTCATCATAATTAGTCATGTTTAGAGGTGAAATTGTCCTTAAGAAAGTTCACACAGATGACAACGTAGCTTATCCGTTTACATAACTAATGTCATTCAATAAGCATTGTAAGCGTGCTATGAAGATTGGGATTGTTAATGCTAGTAGTCTCATGTAAATATGTGATGTATTAGTTAGTGTTTGGATAATGGGATGTTAAACGATTGTTATGTTCTTGAATGAATTAATATACATGGTATCTGGTTTTCATTTTTATAATAATTGTGTCATATATTTGCAAGTTTATATCCATAAATGACTTGTCGCATTCTAAAGATATGCCCATTACCAGTTAACGATATGGGAATATTTTTAAGATAAGGTAAATGTGAGTGATCGGTGGTATTCCGGAGAATACATAAAGATGTTGTCTGCCAGCTTCGCATGTTATTCAATGAGGTTTAATATTAGATCCCACCGTGTGATAATCACTTTACTGATCGGCATCATTAGGTGCATTACACACATGGTAAAAGCTAAGTTTATCCTTAGACTTGAGATGCAAGCGGGTTTTGCATGTATGGATAACATTTCTTGATAATAAGTCTAACGCTAATCTGTCAAAAGATAGTTATACAGACTATTTTCAGAAGTGTTTTGAAGTATGTGACGGACACTTGTAGTCAAAATAGAATTTATTCCTCCACTTGAGTGGGAGTTAGATACTCACTAGGCCCCTCGTTGGTTTGATCAGATATTTACACGGTCGTGCCCATAGTTAAGATGATTCTTTTTTACATTTGGTGATCTGAATCAAGTAAAGATGCGAGAAACAGAATCATTAAATTATGGTATGACTATTGATCCATATCCATATTTAACATGTATCTGAAACAAAAGGGTAGGACTGACTGAATCCATAGAAGGCTGAGTTTTTTTCTTAAAAACTGCATACTCAGGTATTTCTGGGAGCATTGATGATGTTGCTAGACTATTTGTCAATTTTAGTATGTTATATGATATAAATGAGACATTCACGGCATTCGCAAGTGGGAGCTGTTGGGTTTATGCTCATGTCATACGAACATTTATATGGCTAGAAATACATGAGCCTACGGGGTCACACACGTTATACATTTAGGTATCACTTTATCAATGTGAATAATAATATAATTGTATATTTATTATTTATATTAATACATGTTTAACGAATAAACACTAACGGTCGTTAATTAGTTAATTAATTGTAACTAACTAATAAAGCTTTTTAATTAATGGGTAATTAAATGTAATTAACCATAAATAATTAGAAAAGTCAAAAGGTCAACCCAAAGGGTGTTTAGGTTGAAGTTCGACCGGCTAGAGACAAAGAGGAGTTTGGATTAGGCTTTAAGCTATCTTTTCCTACAAGAAATATAATTTAGGTAAACCCTAAATTAATCCATATATAAGGAGGATTCTAGAGCTCATAATTCTTATCCCTTGTCCCTCTCTCTCCCTATTCGATTGCAGAAACCAAACCCAATGGGTTTTAGGTTTTGTTTTCTTAGTGTTTACGTATTCATTATTCAAGAACTAGCATTCGGGTGATACTGCTAGATGTGTAGTGTATGAACTTCGTGGAGGTTACTTCATTTTAGTACCTAGAAGTAGTTTTCGGTTAAGCACGTTTATTACACACGTGCGTGTACTTCAAGATCCTCGTTCATCATTAACTTGATTGCATAACGGTATGTTTCCTTATTTATATTTATGTTTTTATGTGTTAATTATTTATGCTATATGAATAATATCCGTTGTGTAGCTCGTAGAATATTAAGTGTAATATTATAGTTATTTGATAACAATTTCCAACAAAAACTACCTAACTGCTTGACCCCGCGATCATTTTATTCGGATTAAGACACGGGGCAAACGGTAATTCTCAAGACTATTCCAAGTATTCGAGCTCAAAGTATAAGCTAACACATGCCATGGTCATGCTCCATTAAACGGAATAGAAATATTTAGAAGAGTTGGGTCTAATGTGTCAGGCCAGACATCGAAACCGCAAACAATTTTTCTGAATTCTAGCCTACTCGTCATGTAAGGGACAAGTATTCCAAAATATTTTCTTATTGATGGGTTCCAATGAATTGCCCCCATATGAGAACCATACGAAAAACACCATACCCCTTCAGAAGTGGTAATTGGTGTCAGAGATGAAAGTAGAAGAATTGTATTTAGTAGGGTGTACGACATTTGTTCATCTACAGAACTCATAAAACCTTCAGTACTACGCTTATAGGTTAAATTAAAACAATGAGTTTCACATTGACGAGAACCGTACTAACAAATGAAGATGGAACTGTCTATTGTGAAATTCCATAGCCTTGACACCCTACGAAACCGGAGTAAACACTTAACAGGAAGTTTATTCATTATATTGATTTAGATTTCAAAAGGTAAGTAGTTCGACATTGTGAACGAAATTATAAATAAGATTTTAGTGGAAGATGATGTTGATTTGAGAAGTGTATAATTATAGTTAGAAAATAGGACTTAAATAGAAGAAGAGCATTCACAGTAACTGTATATACACCCTATTTTATCTAGCAAACATTGTATTATCAAGTCAACAGTGTGTTATCAAATCATGTCATGAGTCGCTTGAAATATTGAGTGATCTATTTGAGGTCAACGAATTGTCATATCATTGTGATCAGAATAAAATAAGAATTATCATAAATCGCTTGAAATATTGAGTGATCTATTTAAGGTCAGTGAATTGTCATATCATTGTCATTAGATTAAAACAATAATTGTCATAAGTCGCTTGAAATATTGAGTGGTCTATTTGAGGTCAGCGAATTATCATATCATTGTCATTAGAATAAAACAATTAGAAAAAAACAAAACCTTAGAAAATTGAGTGATCTATTTGAGGACATCATTTATCCATATCTTTTCATTAAAATAAAACCAAGAATTGTCGTAAGTCCGCTTTGAATATCAAATTCAATGATAAAGGGGTATATTACAACATTGATAACATAAATTACTAAATTAATAGGAAAGTACAAAGAAAAAACATTTAAACAAAAAATTATTTAAAAAACCGAAATGAGTTTAACAACAAACTATTTGAGACCCTTATAGTCCTAGAACATCTTAGATGTTGAGACCCATAATGTTGGGAATCATAATCTTCATGCATTTGAGAGGGTGTGTGTTGTTTTGATCAAACATTATTGGTTGGTTGATTGGTTCAGAAAGTATGGCAGCCTGGGGTATGTGGTTTTCACCGTAAGGCTGTGATGGATATTGATATAACTTTGGAAAATATGAATCATAGGATTTGATTTATGGTTGTAGAAAGCTGGGTTGATCATAATGTTTGAAATTGTTATGAACATCCTCGCCTACGTATGTTTACAGGCGGCTCAGGGATAAATGATTTTTTATAGTTATCACGTTTGTAGCCCTCTTGCTTGCATCTGCTACAATATATACCTCATGGCTCCTCACCTTGAGATAGCATACGATTTGTATTTTTTCGCCAACCAGTCTGTGGGTTGTCCATTCGAGGAGGAATAGCAGGATGTATATGGCTCGGAAATTCCCATTCTTGCATATCTCCAATGAAATGTATCGATTCAGCGTAAGTGCCTTGATATGTATCTTTTTTAATCCAATCAGATACAAATTGCAAACAATCCGTTAAACCCAAAAACCCGGTTACAGCTATAACATGACCACAAGGTATACCAGAAAGTTTCCATTTATAACATTCACACATGCAGGTCAAAAGGTTGACTTCACAATTATATCACCCATCAAAAACTTGGTATTGATACTGATTAACCCTGTGAACAATCCATGTGGCACTTTTTAGTTTTTTTTATGAACCTTATCCGCTACCCAATCGGTTATTTCATACTTCATGTTTGCTACATGAATACATAAAAAAGATGCAACTAATTAGTTCATATTGGAAAAAAACATTGAAGTGCAATTTTAAACTTTCTGATAGAACTACCTACAACTTCTTGACGTTTAAAGTACCAGTCTTGCAACATGGCACGATACGTCTCTGCCAACTTTGTGATTGGTAGCTTTCTTGTCAGTACAGTACACGCATTAACAGACTCGACACTATTTGATGTCATATAATTGTAACGAATCAGTGGGCAATGTGCTCTTGACCATCTTTGTGGTCCAGCTTCACAAAGCTTGTGGTATGCATCAGGCTGAACAGCTAGGAGTGTGTTCATGTTGGTTGTAAATTCATCTGGTGTATACGACTTGCATATTTTACAGAATAACCCTTTTGTTTTTTTCTTTTTCAAAGATAAGTTTATCATTAGATGACGACAACATACAACATAAAAGGCTAAAGGGAATTCATTGTGTACTGCCAAAGCTATAGCAGCATGCCTATCAGATATGAATAATAAATTGGTGTTATCGCCCATGCTTTCTTTAAGTACTAACATCCATCATGACCAACATGGACCTGTTTCCCCCTTGCATATACCAAAAGCAACTGGCATAATTTGGTTGTTTCCACATATCCTAACAGCTACCAAATTTGTACCCTTGTATTCACCCTTTAAATACGCTGCATCGATTATAAGCAAAGGGCGTAGATAATTCAAGAAGGTACGGATCTAAAATAAAATATTAGTCCCACAATGTGTATATTAACGTAATATCATGTTTTTGTTCAAAAAGGATTATCATTACTTACCGAAGCACCAAGGGTAATGAATAACATCTCGAAAACTCCTTTGTTGTCTGTTTTGATACCTGTGACTGTCCTTTGGTTTTTTCTTTCTAGATTGTAACAATAATACGGTAGCATTTCAAAGGACTCTTACTGTGAACCCCTTATTTGTTGTAACCCATAATCCTTTCCCCTCCATGCTTGTTGGTAAGATATATTGATTTTATATTGTGACAAAATATATTGTTGTATATATTTCCCTTTCAAAGCACGCCTATTATCTTGTAACTTAGGAGTGAGAAGGTGAGCAATTACTTTTTTGTTTGCATTTTGATAATTAGGATATGTTTGAGTTTTAGGACACGTGTGAACATCATTAATCTGTGTTATTTGAAACTTATCCTTATTACCCCAACGTTTAGCAGGAATTGACCATGCATATTCCTTAAAATGATAACATTTTCATTCAAACCTATCCAGATTTGTTTTTTTGATAAAAATTGGTAACCCTCTTCTAAAGCTTTCAACCTAACAGCCAAGTCTAAAGCTTCCTTATTGTCAAAAGTATTACCAATTTTAACTTCTGGATCTTTTTTATAATGCTTTGAAATCATAGATTTGGACTTGTATAATGGTGTTTCTGGAATGTCAGGCTTAAATGACATGAACTTCTTCCATTTATGGTAAACAGGTTGTGGGTTTTCATACGCCATCTAAACAATCGTTTTGTTCATTTTCATTTTCGTCGTATGATCCGAACGCAAACGAAGATCCTGGCTTTGTGAAATTAGGCTCATTTTTATGACCAAATTCATTGCTTTGAGAATCATTATATTCAAATTGATGATATGGGCCATCATTCAAAAAAGACATATTCGTATGATTATTATTAAAAAATAACGTGTTTACGTCTTTATTAGATGGCCTGATGTTTTCAACTGGCGACGGTTCAAAAAAATTGTAAAACAATTGATTTTGATTGTTTGACATTAAATTGACATTTTTTTCGATTGACAAACATACAAATGTGATATTTCATCACTTCTACAAGCACAGTCAACAAAAAACTTTACCTCATCATTGTCTGTGATATCCATAATGATGTCAAATGAAGGGAGCTTAATCGATAAATTTATTCGGTCATCTGCTTCCAAATTGAATTTCTTCTTCATCATTTCATGTAACATTGTGTACGACATATCATCATACATAATGCAACCTCTTTAAATTGTTTTACATTTGACATCATTTTTATGTAAGATATAGTTTAGAATTTTTGCATTTCAATTTATGGATATGTTATATATAGAAACTAAATTTTCATACTGGTCAGTGACTTGTCAACTCATTGTCATGTAATAAAACAAAATTTGTCATAAATCGCTTGAAATATTTAGCGATATATTTGAGGTCAGTGACTTGTCAACTCATTGTCATGTAATAAAACAAAAATTGTCATAAGTCGCTTGAAATGTTGAGCGATATATTTGAGGTCAGTGACTTGTCAACTCATTGTCATGTAATAAAACAAAAATTGTAAATAAGTCTCTTGAAATATTAAGCGATATATTTGAGGTCACTGACTTGTCAACTCATTGTCATGTAATAAAACAAAAATTGTAAATAAGTCGCTTGAAATAATGAGCTATCTATTTGAGGTTAGTGACTTGTCAACTCATTATCATGTAATAAAATAAAAATTGTAAATATTAAGTGATAGTGACTTGTCAACTCATTATCATTATAAAAAAACAAAATTATCTTGAAATAGGCAATGTCATGTTTTAAATTTCAATAGCTAATTTTCCCTTATAACTACCCCTTTATCATCATTGATGTTCTCAAACTACTTCTTATCCAACTCTCCCAAATGGATTCCAATCTCAATAACAAAAAATGATCCATGGGAACTCAGTCTTGATATAGATGATTCCGATCTTTGTTTAACACCCGTTTTACGTTCCTCTAGTAGCACACATGTTGAACCATCTCCCTCAACACAAAATACAGTTAGGATAATACCCGGTCCTGCGGGTATTGTTCAGCAAGCTAAGCTGCTTAAAGAAAAAGTTTCTATTCTTGGTTCGGATGTGGCTTTAATATCGACATAAGAATATATGCAGAAAGTGGTTGAGGATGTGGGTGAGGATGAGGATTTTAAGAGTGGGGCGTGGGTTAGCGCCACTGACTATGTAAATGCTAATGGTGGCACTGTGACTGGGTGTTTAGGAGCATCAAGACCTTTCTGAAAAATGTGAAACTTGACCAAGTTGTTGTAATAGTCAAGTCTTGTTCTCCGAATGTAATTGGCGATCTCACAGTGGCTATGAAAGATCTCTCAGGTACAATACCTGGAATAATATATCACAAAGTCATTAGTGAGGGTGGTTATAGAAAGGATATTACTATGGGAGCTGCTTTGATACTTGCTAATGTTTTAGTTTTTTCTCCTAAATCATCAATGCATTACCTTAACATTACCATGAGAAACATGGTTAAGGTTTTCCGTAAGGATACGGTTCCTGAAAGTGGCAGTGGTTAATTATGTTATGTAATGTTTTTTTATTATTATGTAATGTTTTTTATTATTATGTAACGTTTTTAAAATAATTATGTTAGGTTTTTATTATAATTGAGAGATTTACAAACATTTCTCAAAACTTATAATGCTTGTTTACGTCTATGTCTACTTTATTTTGTCTATTTAAGTCCTCTACTTACTTTGAAATTACCATGACAATAAGGAAGTTAAATGTTAAATATTGCACTATCATTTTATGCCCGTCGTTACACAAAATTCTATACAATATAACTAATCATATCCACATTTTGTAGTATCCTTACAACGACACTCGTACAACCTCAGTTCCAGATCACTTCTAATGGCGCTGAAAAATATATTTGGATCAACATAATATAATAATGGCGTCTAAACCTGATAACGCTCAAATTATACATATTTTTATATGTGTTATCAATAATTTTATATATATAAATCTGTTAAATATAAGAACTATTAGTATAGAATCGATTATATTTGCTATTGTAGGTTCATATGATGTGTCGTGGAAGACAATGAAATAATACACGAAGATTTGAAGCCCAAATGAAGAAAGAACTCAAGTTGTATGCTTCCCAACACCAACACCTGTTCACTGTTTTGACCATAACTTGAGCATACGAACTCGGATTTAGTTGATTCAAGCGGCCACGGAAGCGGAATTCAATTATCTACAACCACGCGTAAGACCATCTGCTGAAAATGCCTCAAAGTACGGCGGTTTTACTAAAAGTTCGGGGCACATTTCATCACTAGCGGGAAAAGTCATTTTAACCAAAGTGCGGCGCACAAAATAAAAAGTGTGGCGCACTTCGCGTCTGGACAGCCCAAAAGTCATATTTATGATCCCCAACAATCCACTTACCTCCTAACTTGTTCCCCAAGTGTTGTTAGCTATAAATAGACCCATTTTGTGCCAGGGAAATACACACTTGATCCAACACTATCATAGAGATCATTGGAGAGAAGAAAAGATTGGTGAGGATCTTAGGACCCGATGATCCAAACACCCCTTTAATCTGTCGCGTACCATCATATCACCAAAACCACCATAGCCACGAATTTCCAGACACTATTTGTAGACCATAATTCATCACTATTACAGAACCTAAACTCATTACTCAAAGGATTCACACCAAATCCTTCCGAGTCACAGCCATAAACCTCGTTGCCAAACACTCTATTTGGTGACACGTTGAAGATTCCCTGAAGAGACGTGATATCCTCGGGTTGATTCAGTAGCATAGGTTGTTGGTTGATCATGGATACTTGAGTTGTTGGATTAGAGATTATTTTGGTTGGAATATTGGTTTTCGTACTTTATAGTCGAATTACTCGCATACATGGATTTGGTACATTTCTTTACTAATAATATTGATATGTTGCTGAGTTTATTTATGTTTCTTATGTTGGTTATTTGTTTGGTTATGATATGGATGTGTCTCGCTTACTTGGACGATATTTGTATAACTTGTGAATATGAATGCTTATGGATTCGATATTGTTTTACTTGGATCATTATTTATCTTTTTATTTGTCATTGCAATAGATATAGGTCGAAAAGCTTTATTGTCTTGATAAATTTCGCGTTGTCCGTCTATAACAATTCGGTTCTAATCTTGTGAGAATTGATTAGTAAATCTATAAATAACCCAAGTAAAATTATGTTTAAGACCCTTCCTTATGTTGACCGACCGGGTTGGGAGGAATTCATATGTATGCATATTTGATATAAACCATTCTTAATGCGCTCGTGATAATGTAGTATAAAGGCCGAAAGGATTCTATGTTATCATTGGTATATATGCTTGTTATTATGATTACCCGTCATATATGACTTGTATGATTTTGTTTATATAAAGTTTTGCAATATCTATATCTTTTATGCTTGGTTTCTTGCTTGCTTTATACACACGTTTTGGCTTTATGATCCGTGACAATCATTTAGCTTTGTTACTTGATAAAACAATTTGTGAATTGCTACGAATCCCGTGGAACGGCCTGGACTTACCTAAAAAGATTATACTACTATATTACACTCGAATAGGGTATACTTGTCCGAATGTTGTGTTTTGGGTTAAAATCGGTATTTCTAGTTATTATAAATTTAAAGCTTGTAAAAAACACACATCAAGTTTTTGGCGCCGCTGCCGGGGATTTGTTTAGTTGTTTGCAGATTGTTTGCTAAGTCTTGTGCATCTTACGTGTGTTTAAATATCTTTAAATCTTCAAAATATGTCTACTGTTGCTGAAAGTACGACGCACAATTAACCTTATGCGCCGCACTTTCCCTGTTCCCTTTTCTTGTTTTGCAGGATTCTACCCGAGGTGCGCCGGTTTCACACCAAAATCGCCGTACTGTTTTACAAATCAACATTTATAACCTCGCCGTACCGTTTTCTCGCAAACGGAACCCAAAAAAATCATTTTTCTTCAGGAAGTACGCCGCACATACATTGAGTGCGCCGGTTTTCCTAAAAACCCAGAAAGTACGCCGTACTTACACCAAGTGCGCCGCACTTTCTGCAAAAAATTTCACAAACAGAATCAAATTTAAAAACCCAAACCCAAACAAATCCCAAATTGCTAGTCTCAGGTATGTGATCATTTGAAATTCTATTTTATCTGATTATACGCCTTGTAATTTTGTTAATATTTAGTTTGTCACTCGAGAAAAAAAAACCAAAAAGATTTTTTATTTTTAAATTGTTTTTGCTTATTTTATTTTCCGACATGTTCCTGTTTATATAATAAAACATGTGTTTTGTTGGTTTATTAGTTTGTTTATATTTTCTTGCATTGAATTTTTGAAAAATAAAATAAAAAGTAAATTTTGAAAACTATTGCATAAAGTACGCCGCACAAAAACTTTGCGCGCCGCACTTTGTTCCTGCATTTATAAAAAAAATCCTCATATTTATAAAAATAATAACCAGATGCAATTTATTTATGTTTTATGTGAATACTGGTAATGTGGTTTTATTTGTTCATGCATGTTTGCTTGTATGTGTTTGCTTGCGTTTTTTTTAAAAAAAAGTTAAAAAAAATTGTTAAAAAACATAAAATCTAAAAAATAGTTTTCTTATCTACCTTTTTAACCTGTGTGGTTGTGTTTGTCTGCTTATGTGTTAGCATGTGTTTGTGTATGTGATTCTTAACTAATAAAAAATATATTCTAAAAAAAATTTATAAATAAAATTTTTAAAAAAATTAATAGAAATTTTGTAAATTATTGTTTTAAACCTTAAATAATAATTATGTGTTCGATATATTTGTTTGTCTTAAAACCGAAAAAATAAAAAATACAAAAAGATTTTATTTTCGCCATTAACATTTTTTTTATTTATATATGTGTTTTGAGTGTTTGCATACTAGTAATTATATTTTCCTTTCTATATTATTTTTCCTTTCGAAATGTTTTATGCGTGCTTGTTTTATTAAATAAATAAAAGGTTTTAAACGAAAAAAATAATATAAAAATATATATGATTTTGAACTTTGTAGGTGTGTTCGCTGGAAACCCTCACGAGACTATAACTCGTCCATTCGGGCCACCGAGGGGTTTAAAGGCTTGTTGCATATGCTAAATGCAATCGTGGTGCCTACGAAAGTGTGCTTTAGTATTTTATGGTTTTTGTAGTTTAGTTTATTTTACAGATTAAATAAAACAGGTAGAGCTTGGATTGGTGGTTGGTATCTTATTACTAGGGGTTGTGATATATTTGGATTAGTATATTACATGTGGTAGAATACACATGCTTGGCGTTTCGTTTCGCGCCATATCTTTCAGAATTCAGCCAAGCACTTTTGAGCCCCGGGAAGTTTCGTTTCTCTTATATTTATTTTTCCCATTCTGCCATTATTAAGTTGTTTTCTTATTACGCATAATGCTCAACTTAAGTGTGGGGAGAAAATGAATTGAAAAATCAGACTCATTATTAATGTGTAACTTTTGTTCGCCCTTGGTAATCTAAAAATCTATTCTTGTTTTAAATTTTTTTCCACTTAGGTTAATATATTAGAATAAAACGTAGTAAAAAAATATAGTAAAACATAAAAAAAAGTTTTCAAAATCAGAGATGTGTCCCAATTGATAAAGCAGATCCGACTCGGGATCGATGACATTACTTGCGCATTTATACCAATCACCCAAAAATGTGAGGTTCACCTTTAAATCTTATGAAGATAATTTTTACCTTTAGCTTTCTCGAGTTAAGGTTTGAATGCAACTGCAAGTGTCTCATCTGTCGTTACGGCTGTGTATTTGTAGTTTTGTCGCCTTTTCTGAGTATTGGTATCGGATTAAAAATTATATGAGTGTGCCGATGATTTATTGATTGTAGAACTTGTGCTTGAAATCATTATGAGACCACAGTGAGATCACGTTCACGTGATAAAGGTATTTTTACGTGATAAAAAGTCAAACTTAGGATTAAACCAAATAGCCATTTCATTTAACATATAATTCTTTTAGCTAATTACACTGATTAGCTATTCACCCATATAAACCCCTTTGTTAGCACTCATCTTTAGTGCTAGATACCCCTAGTTTAACCTGCTAAGTCATTCTATTCATTTTTCTCATCCACTAAAATAATACAAAAAGATATAACCTTTAGCCTAGCCTTACCCCTTGTCGAAATTCTACGGTTGGTTGCTAGTTGCTCGGTTTGATTGGTTGATTTTTGCTTATGGTTTGCTCGCGCTTTGCTATAAGTGTTGTGCCATTTTGACGAAGACGAAGAGGGCCCGCTTCATGTTTTGTATTTTTCATGGTGTACGGTTGTATTAAGTGTGGGGGAATTGTTAGTTATGAGAAAAAAAAATGAAAAAAATGAAATAAAAGAAAAAAATAAAAAAAAATGTGAAAAAAATGGTTGAATAAAAAAAATAATGAATAAGTGTTGTTTGTTAGATGGAGGTTAGTTTGTTCGATAACCTCTCGGATTTGTGGATTGTCGTAACTAGCAAAATAGGTTTCCTGGACTTGTCGACATGTAAATTATAAAATCATTTCCAGTATATATTTCCCATGTCTTATCCACACCCTTATTAACCCTTAGCATGTACATTATAACCCGAATAAAAGTCCTCTTTTGATAATTATACATGGTGCTTACGCCATGTCGGTGCAGTTTGTTTCTTGTACAAGCCTATGGTAACTTAATGAATCATGTCTGGGCAATTGAGTGTAATTTTCCTTTTTCCCTCTATTACATCACATAGGAGTGTTTGAGTGAATTATACTTTTTCTTATTCGTGATGTGCTTAGTCATGTTATGGCAGCTTGAAGATCATTGAGTATTGTCAAACATCTCTGCTTTCGCATATTAAAAAATCAAAAATACTTTTTTCATAACTCTATGTTTGTTTTGAAAAGCTTATCAGTTTTCTTTATTTTGCTTGAGGACAAGCAAACCTTTAAGTGTGGGGGGGTGCTTGCGCCTTTTGCAATTATTTGTGAAAAAAAACCAAAAATATTTTTGAAAATTTCACACCCAATAAAAAATTTTAAAAAATAAATAAATAAACATAAAAATAAAAAATATCAAAATTATATAAATATAAAAAAATTTCCTTGTCTTGACACCTAGGACTTTGTTTATAAAATTTCTTTTTTTAGATTTGCTTGAGGGCAAGCAAAGTTTTAAGTGTGAGGGGATTTGATAACGCTTAAATTATACATGTTTTTATATGCGTTATCAATAATAATTTTATATATATAAATCGGTTAAATATAAGAACAATTGGTATAGAATCGAGTATATTTGCTATTGTAGGTTCATATGACTTGTCGTGGAAGAAAACGAAAGAATACACGAAGATTTGAAGCTCAAATGAAGAAAGAACTCAAGCTGTATGCTTCCCGACACCTGTTCACTGTTTTGGCCATAACTTGAGCATACGAACTCGGATTTAGTTGGTTCAAGCTGCCACAGAAGCGGAATTCAATTATCTACAACCCTGCGAAAGACCATCAGCTGAAAACACCCCCAATAGTGCGAACGAGTCTATAACTAAACAGTGCGGCGCACTTTTTCCCATCCACATAGCGAGAGAAAAGTCATTTTAAAAAAACAAAGAGATGCGCACAAAATAAAAATGCGGGCGGCACACTCCGCGTCTGGACAACTCAAAAGTCATATTTATGACCCCCAACCATCCACTTACCTCCCAACTTGTTCCCCAAGTGTTGTTAGCCTATAAATAGACCCATTTTGTGCCAGGGAAATACACACTTGATCCAACACTATCATAGAGATCATTGGAGAGGAGAAAAGATTGGTGGGGATCTTAGGATCCGATGATCCAAACACCCCTTTAATCCGTCGCGTACCACCATATCACCACCACCACCATCATAGCCACGAATTTCCAGAGCTCTACCACCATTTGTAGACCATAAATCCATCACAAAAACAGTAACCCAAAACTCATATACGTCAAGGATTCACACCAAACTCCTTCCCCGAGTTACTGCCCGATAAAACACTCGTGCCTAAACACTCCATTAGGTGACACGTTGCGGAATCCTAGAAAGAACGTGTATCCTTCCGCATGATTCAGTTAGCATAGGTTGTTGGTTGATCATGGTAAACTTGGTTGGTTGATCATGGATACTTGGGTTGTTGGATTAGAGACTGTTTTGGTTAGAATATTGGTTTTGGTACTTTATAGTCGAATTACTCGCATAAATGGATTTGGTACATTTCTTTACTAATAATATTGATATGTTGCTGAGTTTATTTATGTTTCTTATGTTGATTATTTGTTTGGTTATGATATGGACGTGTCTCGCTTACTTGGACGATATTTGTATAACTTGTGAATATGAATGCTTATGGATTCGATATCATTTTACTTGGATAATTATTTATCTTTTGATTTGTCATTGCAATAGATATAGGTCAAAAGGCTCTATTGTCTGGATAAATTTTGCGTTGTCTGTCTATAACAATTCGGTGCTAATCTTATGAGAATTGATTAGTAAATCTATAAATAACCCAAGTGGAATATGTTTATGACCCTTCCTTATGTTGACCGACCGGTTGGAAGGTATTCATATGTATGCATATTTGATATAAACCATTCTTAATGCGCTCGTGATAATGTAGTATAAAGGCCGAAAGGATTCTATGTTATCATTGGTAGATATGCTTGTTATTATGATTACCCGTCATATATGACTTGTATGATTTTGTTTATATAAAGTTTTGCAATATCTATATCTTTTATGCTTGGTTTCTTGCTTTCTTTATACACACGTTTTGGCTTTATGATCCGTGACAATCATTTAGCTTTGTTACTTGATAAAGAATTTGTGAATTGCCATGAATCCCGTGGAACGGCCTCGACATACCTAAAAAGATTATACTACTATATTACACTTGAATAGGGTATACTTGCCCGAATGTTCTGTTTTTGGTTAAAATCGGTATTTCTAGTTATTATAAATTTAAAGCTTGTAAAAAACACACATCAGAACCCTACATATGTTTTCTATCACCCAAAACGTAACAACTCCACAATCCGAACAATTTCCTTGTTGTGGGCTCTCGAAATCCAAACCTTGATTGTATACTAACTCGAAATTGTATGGTCACCATCCTGTTCTTTCAAAATGGCCAGCTTTTTCGAAAGGACATTAAACACATTGGTCCATTTCGACATATGATCAATTAAGGATGGAATTCGACCTGGCCAATGCAAAGAGTCAATGATATGAATTTTGGACGACCCTAAATTTAGTATACCGGTTACCGAGTGATTACCTCCAGAATTGATGGGCATATAGACCTACTAAGATAAATTAATTCAATTAATTCAATTTCATTAACTTATTAAATACCCATCGTATATAAAGGTATACAAACGTTTAACCACAAATACTTACAATATCTACTTCATCCCATGAAGGTTAGGGACGCGACGATCCATCCAACATTCCCATAAGATGAAAATCGATCTCTATCACAAACTTACTTGACGTATCGAGCATGGATGAAGTCCCTATTTGGCCACTGTATACCGAGTAACCTAGCTCGAATCATCAACTCCATCCAACAATTGATTTGCTGATTCAAAAAATAAAATAGAATCATTTTTCTTGTTTCAAACAAAATTATATACTTTTATAAACATTTATTATAAAACTTACATTGTCCGACAACCAACCAATATGGTTAGGGTTAGACTCTGTAGAAATGGCTCCTTTACACAAGTAAGGAACTAGTTCTCGCCAAAACCGTACATCAACTACAAATCCCTTAATAAAGAAATCTAAATATATTGATTCTGGCGACTCCAGGAATCTCAAACAATCAACATACTCATTTCGAACAACCTACACAACCAGAATTTAAATAAAATATAAATAAACATTTCTTAACTTATGTTATTATATTCAATAATACTCTTACAATTACCTTATTAGGGTCCACGTTATGTAATGAAATGTAGTCATTCCACCTGTGAATTTAAATCAATACCCGCCTTTCTAAGATTAAAAGGTAAAACTTTGGCGTTCCTCATCGTATTTCTAATATTATTAGCCCGTTTCTTAGGTACAACCGTAGTTTCTGGCAAACAAGTGAATGGGCTCAGCTAATATTTGCTTGGACAAATCTCTCTCTTTCAACAATGCATTTCATCCTAAAAAACATATAAAATTTTCATTTATTAGTATATCATGATTAGTATAACTATTAGAATAGAACCTCAATCTAGAATAATCATTGGTTACCGGATTGAATCCACCAACATCACGTTGCTGTGATGGATCGGCCTGATTGGTAGAAGACCACGGGGCAAATCCTTATTGTGCCATAGGGGTCGCAATATGCGGAGTGCCAGGATAAGAGGTAGGATACCGCGACGGCATTGGCTGCTCAAACGTGGCCGGATAAATTGGGGTAGTTTTGCCCACGTCAAAGAACGAACTGCTAGCCTGCGTCGTGAACATTTTAGAAACACCCTGTTGGAACCCCTAAATACAAGATTATAATATTAGTTAGTTTTTTTTATAAATAAATTAAATGAAGATTAAATACATAAAATAATACCTGCGAGTTTTGAAAACCACTAAAATCGGTTAACCCATAATGTTCACGAACTTCGACAGGTTTTGATTGTCCCTGCATTAAATATTTAAACAATTGATTGTCAACTAATATTTCATCTTTATATTTAACTTCGCAAATTAAACATAACAATTTACCTTATAAAAGTTATACACTTCCTTTAACATTTTTTCTTGGGCATCATTCTTTTGCTGCAATTCCTTTATAAAATGCTCGTGTTCATCAAAACGTCAATAAAAGTATTTTGGAACATCATATCAACTTGGTAGGTTAACAGGCGACGGTATCGGTGGTGCTTCACGAATACGACCATCAAAGAAATCTCGGCTACAAACCCACCACTCCGCTTTAGCCTCAAAGGCATCTGGTCTTAATCTTCGATTAGGTCGAGCTCCCTTAAATATAAAAAGGACAATAACTAAAAATTAAAAACGTAATTCAATAAATATTAAAATCGTATAACAAAAAATAAACTGCATAATTAAAAAAAACTCACATCTGAAAAATCCTCAAGATTTTCTCGTTTGAATCTCGCAACGTTAGCCCAAGCAACTACTCTAGGATAACGTTGTTGATGTGTATAATATCTAAGGGCCGGTACTTTATATGTCTCCAATATCCACGTCTAAAAAATATATTTCTTTACATTCGTTAACATTCTACATACACATATACATCACAAAATAAACAAATGACATACCTTAAAGCCCATGTAAAGCCCGACAATGTATACTTAGCAAGAGGACTATTAGGACGAGCTTGAGACGCATAAAATCTATCCCAACGTGATACGTTAGCATTTCTTAACTGTCGGTACAATTTAGCCCAGACGTACGAACCCCAAGGATAAGTTTCCCACTTTTTATCAACTATTAACCTAAACCACCATTTCGGGATATTATGCGCAGGCTGACGACCTAATAATACCAAATGCAAAACAGCTAACTGACAAACAACAACAGCATCATCGTCTTGCAGCTTATCAAACGCTTCACTATTAATCATATCTAGCAACATTTGACTAGTTATATGGTCACCATCTATATCTGAGCCAAACAATAGTCTCCTAAACGGATTAATACCCTCTACATAGTGCTCACTATATTCCAGACCAAACCTTAACCCAGTTATAAGGCAAAACTCATCCCGCCCAAATTCTATGTAATGACCATTTAAATGGTAAGTAAAAGGAACGACCTCCGTGCCTTAACGTAAACTCTCAACTTGCTGACAACTCCTAAAATGTATTAATACACAATTCTCTAAAGAATCGTCTATATCTAACAACCAACCAAAACACGTGTTCATACATAATTGTTCCCTCACGTTATTCCTAATTTTTTTTCTAATCAACTTCCACTTACTTCTAATTGTCAAAGTCACAAGAGGATCCTAAATAACAAAAAAACATAATAGTATATATTACTACACATATATATAACAAGAAAAATAACAATGCTAATATTATACAAAACAAAAAAATATACCTTTTAATTCTTCATGTTCACTAACAACCGTGAATCAACACAGCACAACCACCACAACACCACCACCGCAGCAGCACAACCACCACCACAACAGCAACACCACCACCACAACAATAGCACCACCATCGCAGGACCAAAACCACAACACCACCACTGCACAACCACCACTTTTCTTATTCTACTTCTATACTTCTTAACACTCCACAACTTCAACAAATCACCATGTATATTCATTCAGATGGTCATTCGAGTTTATGTTCCCTATGCAAATATCGCCCAAAAATGATGTATATTGCCCAAAAAAACGAGCGACATATAACATGTGGGTCCTTTTTATGCCTTGACTAGTAATTTATATAGTTTATATCGCCCGTAATAGTGTATATCTCTCAAAAATTCGGGCGACATATGACAAGTGGGCCATTCTTTTTTATTCCTTTTTATTCCGTTACTAGTAATTTGTTTCGAGGATGTTTATTTGATCAACACGTGTATATCGCCCAAAAAATCGAATATCTCCTAAATTTTTAGGCGATATTGTGTCTTTTTTGGTAAAGTATAAAAAATGTGGCTTCTGCATACTACAGAGGCTCAAAAGAGTCCTCTGCAGTAATTTTCGCAACAAAGTAATCAATAGATGAAAGTACAATCAGTGCAATGTATTTATACTAGTCTGCAAATTCTATAAATGAGTGGTTATTGGTACTCTTTAAAGTGTTGCAAATACTCCCTCCCCCACCAAACTTTTTTGAGTTTATTTATTTATTTTTTATTTTTATAATTTTGTTTTTGTTATAAACAGTTAAATGAGAGGGATAAAAATTATAAAGTTTGACGAGTCAAAAATATTTAACTAGTAAAAAGTACAAAACAGTAACTGAAAAAAATTGGGTTGTACTAATAATTGCGGGGAAAGAGTGATTTTGGGTGGGAGGGGGGGTAGAGGTGGTACGCATTGTCCTTTATGTGGGTTAGGAAGGTTATTAATAACACAACTCATTTCATAACGCTAGACGATTTGTGTTTCAAATAAATTTTAATTTTCATTATTGAGGTGAGTTATTTTGAGGACAAATTTTAGCCCACATACTAAGGGACTAATCTTGACCATCCATTTCATTAGATTAGAAAAGACAAGATTTAAGATTAAAAAACATGGAGGGACCAAAACTGTAAATTTAATAAAACTCACATTAACCACTCCCTCATTATTTGTAGAGTTGGCAAATCTTGCCTAAATTGCAATTAATTGACTTTTTTAACATTTTGTACGTTTTTTACGGTTTTACGTTCTTTTCGTTATTTACGTTTTTTAAGTTTTTTACGTGAATATACGTTTTCATACGTTTTCGTCCGCTTTCACACGTTTTCGTACGCTTTCGTGCGTTTTTGTCCGTTTTTAGACGTTCTCGCATGTTTTCTTATGTTCTCGCACGATTTCTTACGTTTTCGCACGTTTTCATCCGTTTTTATACGTTTTCGCACATTTTTGTCTTTCTTCACACTTTTTCTTTTGTTTTCATCTGCATTCGCACGTTTTTTTTGTTTTCACACGTTTTCGTCAGCTTTTGGACATTTTCTTACGTTTTCTTATGTTTTCACACGCTTTCGTCCGCATTCGCGCGTTTTCGTCAATTTTCGCACATTCTCGTTAGCTTTCGCGCCTTTTCGCCAGCTTTCGCGCCTTTACGCCAGCTTTCGCGCATTTACGCCAGCTTTCGTGCGTTTACGCCAGCTTTAACTCGCTTTCGTCATCTTTCGCGAGTTTACGCCAACTTTAAAATCTATACCCTAAACCCCAAACCCCTAACCACTGATTACCCATGAGATTGTTATATCACCGATTATAAATATAACCTTTATCAACTAAGATTACTCGTGGTTTAACACTCATTAACCCTAAGATTGTAATATCACCGGTGATAAATATCAAGGTTGTCAGGACCGGGATCCTACCTTAAATCGTTTTTCTTGTTACAAGATCGGAGTCGCAGGATCAGGATGGGACTAGGATCGGAAATGCCACTAAAGATCTTTTTTATTAGGAGTTACACATTTTTAGAGAGTATATAATATCAAACATAACTTAATGCGATTTTTTTATGAAAATGTACCATATAAATAGCAATAATGCGATCCACCATTAAGTTTAAGTTTTAAACGTTAGATTGATGTCACTGGACTTAAAGTAGGCAAACAACAATAAGAAACATAGGCTTCTAGTAGAATCCGATTGTTAACGATCCTACGATCCTGTGTGTGATCCTACGATCTTACACCGATCCTGCTCGATTTAAGATAAAACACGGGCCTGTAGTAGGATCAGATCGTTTATGATCCTATGATCTTGTGTGCGATCCTATGATCCTACACCGATCCTACTTGAATTAAGATCTTATAGCGATCCTGATCGTTTTCTATATGTGGGATCGTAGGATCCTACGATCCTACGATCACGATCGTGATTTTGGCAATCTTGATAAATATAACCTTTAAAAACTAAGATTCACCCGTAGCTTAACAATTATTACCCCTGACATTGTAGTATCACCAGTGATAAATAAATAATAATAAAATCTCATATGATAAAGTAATATAATGTGACATTAGTTATGGTATTCCACATATAATTAATATCACATGTGATAAAGCAATATAATGTGACAGTAGTTGTGGTTATTTTTGAAATTCTTAACATGTAGTCAATGTTATCTAACACTTGTGATATTATACTAGTAAACAAAACAAAACAAATCAATCCAATGCTAAACTGGAAAAACTAGTTTGCAACTGAACACCCGGACGAGGAAGAGATGAAGCAGTTTGTGGAAGAACGAAGAAAGAGAAGGATTATGAAAGTAACTAAAAAAAGTGCAGGCTAACTGTTCTAGACAATGATGCAGCCTTAGATGTTTTTGCGTTATCTGAATATATATAACCAGACATGAATAATGTCTATTTTTGGTCATTTTATTACTTTATCACATGTGATATTCTTCACATGTACAAATAACAAAATTAATTTCACATTCTATTACTTTTTTATGTGAGATGTTACTCTAAAGTGACTTATTTCACATTTTATTACTTTATCACCTGAGATATTACTCTAAAGTGACTAAGACGGACAATTTAAATACTTTTCAACTTTGATATAATGTTATATCACAAGTGATAAACAAGTGATAAACAAGCGATAAACAAGTGTCACTTGCAAATACCAAAATGAATAAAAATGAAACAAACTATGAAAATAAAAACTCGATGTATTCTCAAAATCAAACAAGTGTTGCATTAAATGATGACATGTCTAATAACACTTGTGATATTTCGCAAACATAGTTAATGTCTAATATCACTTGTGATATTTCAAACAAACAAGTATACTTTTTAACCTTTTAATATCACCTGTGATATTTTATTGCTTTGTATATTTTTTTTTATATTATCACCATTGGCGTTCGCTGGTGCAAAATCTTATATTTTATATATATACTAGGCACGCTTTTAGGTTGTGTAAAACACAACCCCTAATTTAACAACTATAAAGTCTAAATAGGTTCGGGTATTGGGTTGAATCGTTTTGGCAAACTCGGGTTCGGGTCAACCCGACTGACCCGAATAATTTTTTAAAATTTTTTCAATATAAATTTATAGATTTTCTATTTAAAATAGTAAAAAAAAAGAATTTTTTTGTCATTTTACTCAAATTCGGGTTGACTCGACCCGAGTTGACCCGAACCCGAGTTGGACCGACCTGAATTGACCCGAACCTGAGTAACTCGCGTTCAATTAGGGTCGAGTTCGAGTAGGAAATTTTTACCTTCAACCCGACTTAACCCGATCTGAATTGACCACTCGACTGATTCAACCCAATTAACACCCCTAGTTGCAACAAGGTGGTTTTGGTTTCCCACACAAGTGAAGCTATGATGAAGTAACTCCTCTATTATTAGTTGTCTTATCTCTATGTCCCTTACAAAGTCACAAATGACAACTTGGTTTCTAAAGTTTATAATAAACTACCACATTTTTGCTTTTACACATAGAAAAACATAATATTAAAAAATATATACAAAGCAATGAAATATCACAAATGATATTAAAAGTTAGAAAACATACTTGTTTGTTTCTGAAATATCAGAAGTGGTATTAGACATTAACTTTGTTTATGAAATATCACAAGTGATATTAGACATGTCATATAATTAAGCTTAAATAATAACCATTTTAAAGTATCGTCAACATAAAATATCACAACTGATACAACTTTATTATGAATCAATCACATCAACAAAACACATGAATCCAATTGCACTTCAAGCAAAATTAAGCTAAATAACATAACTAATAAGTAAAATTACACTATCATGAACTTAAAATATCACATGTGATACACACATGACACATAGTATAATAAAAAAGCTTTAATATGAAGCAATCAAAATAGTAAAACAACAATCCTATGCAATTCAAGCAAAACTAAACTAACAACTTACAAAATGTAAAGTAGTACGAATTTGCAAGTAATCAAAATAAGTATCAAGGGGGATTGTCACACCCCGCTAGAAGCGAAAACATGGGATGCGACATAATGATTTACATCTCACAAGATATAATATTACACCATGATTTAATATTGAGAATTTAATTTACAAGCTTACATCGAATACATTATTAACTTTGAAATAAACTTGTGTTCTTGGAAAAAGTATCATGGTCATTGTAAAATCTTGTACTCCATTACCTCTAATGTATAATACTGATCACATGAAAATGCTACTCGAATGGGTCAATATTATGTTGGTGAGCTCGTAGGTTTTAGGAGTAGAACCCAGTTGCGGTGCCAGAGTATAAGAGTGGACAGTTGTGCAATATGAAAGCAGAATGCAAAATTCAGTAATTAAATTATCAACATATCATCATATCATACCAGGGTAACCCAACCCAAATCAACATATCAAGATAACCCGCGCGCTTATAGTCCTCCGAACCTATCGCCTACCAGCTGGAGCTACACTGTCGGCTAAAATAGTGCAATGCAGAAATTCCCAATGGAACTTCACATAAATAGATCTCAAGTATTGGCCTAGCATTCACATTGTGTTCACATAGCATACATACAAACAATCATAGGCACATAGCATTGTCCAAAAGAATAAAAAGGTTTTTGCACAATTTAAAAGTAGTTAAAAAGGTTTTGAGTATCATTTTTCCCCAACGAAAAAGAGTTTAAAAATGGGGCTACGAGAACTCACCTCAAATAAGATAACGGTAGATAAAAGTAGATGATCTCTAGCTAAACGTGTAATGGTACCCGGCCACGACCTATTTAATAAGTTTTACTTAGTAACATGTTTTACAAAGACAACCTATTATACAAGCGTTTGCATTTGAGTTTGTGAGAAACGAGTTGATTATTTGTTTATAAAAGATTTTATTAAGTATTTTGACTCGATGAACTTAGGTCAAATGCGGTATAATTATTATTTGGGAAAAGATTTTTGACTTTCGAGACAGGATGAAAAGTTAAGAACTTGGAAGTAAATCTGATGGGAACTGGTCGGGGAAGAATAACGATATGATAGACGAGAGATTTATTGGATAAATACGGAGACGCACACGAAAATGAGTGTTAAGAAATCGAGGATTTTAAGAAGAGATATTAGAAGATTAAGAATCATAGAACTAAGGATTTAGATAGATTAGAATTTAAGAAGTAAAGTAATAATATAATAGTTAATTTAAGAATCATAGAACTAAAATAGATTAGGTTTTTAAGAAGTAGAAATAGTATTATAAACA
>BQNB010081929.1:15020-27244 GCA_026074375.1 Tanacetum coccineum
TACAAAAATCTGAATAAACTGACAAAAGTCAAATAGTCAAAGGACTATAAATGAAATATTCATAACACAAAAAGGGCAAATGTTACATTTATGATAATCTTTATGCATATATACTAGTTGTACAAACGGATTTTCAAAGTATATATTTTTAAACTACATAAACCTTAAAGGGTTGTATATTGGTTCGAAAATAAATAAAGTAAATATAAGGAAATCACAGTTTTGTGATCGTGGTTATTTTCGTATAATGAAAATGATAACTTATGGCTTATTTTGTTCGGCTTATTTAAATAAGCTTTTGGGAAAGCTTATTTGTTCTTATTTGAGCTTATTGGGCTTATGTTTGGTTCGACCCACTAAGGGAAGCCACAAGCGAATGTTGTTCGAGCTTATTTGACTTGGCTTATATTTTAGTCAGCTTATTTCTTGCTTATTTTGAAATGACAAAACATTTAGCTTATTTGGCTTAATAAATAAGCCCAAATAAGGCTTCATGTGCTTATAAGCCGCATCCCACACAAGAAGCCACGAACCATGAGCTTAATCAATAAGCTTTAAGTTTGGCTTAATTGTTTTGTCTTATCAAGAGCTTATGGTAGCTATTGGTGGACCACGAACTTATTAAATACCTTTTTACGTGTCAGACTAGTTATATAGGATTTTGATTGATCGAACTTGTGAAATGTAAATTGAAAATGAGTTTTGATTTAAGTCTACATATCTAAGACTTTGGAAAAAATCTTAAATAAGATGGGTTCATGCGAAATTTTTTAAATTTATTATACTTAGAGATATATTTGTAAATTTATTTTTATACTGTCTTTTTCGAAAAAACATATTATTATAAACCGATAAAATATTATATTATAAAACCATGTAAAATAAATGTTAAATTACTATTTACGTTTCTACCTACGTATTTATATTAAGGAACCGACAGTTTAAGCGTGCTGGTGTGAGAGGAAAGCTCTAGACATGGGTGAAGCCGGGAATGGATTTTTTTAATTTAAAGATATTAAGGCTCATTATCAATATTGTTTGAAATCACTATTTGAGTTTATTGGTATAGAGCCATGACAATACAATAAATAATATATATAAATATATTATATTAATATTATTTTTATATATTTTGTATACATTATTTAGATACATATACTTAATCCTCATTCAGAGCTAAGTCTTGGACTGGTTGATTATCCACATCTGCATCAAAGGTGTTGGCATGTTCACCAGCCAGAAAGAGTAGTTCCTCTTCATCTAGAACTGCACCATTCTCTTGGGCTTGCATCAGCAGCATCTTGTCCTTGAAATAATCAGAATTCTATGGACGCTTTGGCTGAGTACAGTTCCGTGCAATATGTCCAATCCCATTACAATTATAACACTTGACTGGTTTTCCTTAACCTGCATTGGCATTCCCATCTCTATTGTGTGCGCCCCCATTACCTGCAACACCATTTTTGTGACACCTCAAGAATTTCCGTTCATTAATTTAGCTGTTTTCGTTTAGTAATTTGAATTTTTAAAAAGTCTCGTTTAGCTTTTCCGTTTAACCGAGAAAATTTTCCATTATTATATGAGAATCGTCACCGGGAGCGAACCGGGACACCAAACGTTGTAGTATTTTGGCAATAGCCACTTTTTTATGCTTTAAAGCAATATCTAAAATTTTCTAATTTTCCGTGTTACCGTTACTCGATTCGTTATTTACGTGATACGCGTTTTAATCTATACATATGCATGTGCATACAAAGGCCTTGGAAATTAATTCATCAAATAACACTAGTGATCCTAGAATGTGGGAAAACATTTTTGGTCCCCCTTGCTTTGTTCATAACCGGATATGTATGCATGCATACATAGGATTCAAATTTTGAAAATCAAATTCACTAGACAAGCTTGCATGGTTTAAGGTTAAGGACTAGTACTAGGTAACATTTGATAGGTGGATCATTTTGGTCCCCCTTTTCTTGTCCCCTAACCAAACGACACACACAAGTGTGTGTGTGTGTCTGTGATCTTTGTATTCATTTACCTTTGCTTCTCATTTTACATAATCATTTTCACACACTAGTTTCATTTTCTCTTGTGCTCTCTCTCTCTAAAACACACGAACCAACACAAACACTTACAAAATCATACATTTTTCACTTTCAATCATTTACATTTGAAGATATATTGTTCGAGTTGATTGTTATTTCATCCGGGTATTTTATAAAACAACGTTTGGGTTGTTTTTAGTCCTAATCATCTTTTGTCTCGTTTTCTTGTAAGTCATCTCTTTATTTTCATAAATAAGCTGTACGTTTGCATTCGTATGATCATTCCGAACAAGGTGTACAAAGCGGATCGTTGTGTAAATCATTACCTATTTTTCTATAAAACTACAAGTCTCAAAATTTAATCTTTTTATTTATAAATAGAAGAACATAAAAAGTAGTTGTACTTTTGTGCATAAAAGTTCGTTGTGACTATTTTGATATATATATTGTTATCACTACGGTTATATCATTTATTAAGAGTTATCGTATGATGAGTTTAAATATTGTTGGCGAAGAGATTAAGTTAGATGTTGGATTTGTTGGAAGCGTAAATTGAAAGTCGAAGAGGTTTAGGTTTAGAACGGATTTGTTGCGATATTTGAGGTGTTCTCGAAAATAGATCGGATATTCTTTCGAGTCAATAAAGTTGTTAACTTTTGAAAATGGATGTTTTCAAGTGTCGAGATGATAATATGGAAAGTCGATATTTTAAAAAGGTCATGCCGAAATTTCATAAACTTTATAAAAGCATCGAAGATCTTATGGTAGATTTAATAATAAAACTATCAAAACTTATGTAAAATGTAGAAAAATCGTTTTAAGTTCGAGTTTAGGTAATCATTTTTGAGTCGTTGACGTCAACGTTTTGGGTAGAATGCCGAACAATATATATATATTTACTTGAACGTTATTAAATAACACTATATATAATATATATAAATATGTACCTTCAACCACAAAAACCGATCACTAACGTTTTATTTACAAAGACATTTACAAAAAGTATTTTCAAACAAACGTTTATACAATATCCATATTTTTCTATCCTTCCGATTTTAAGTCAAAACCTATATTCTCTTAGGTTGCATCCGTGTACCGTCGTTCATTTCCGTGTGATCATATTCCTAGACGTTTACTCTTTTATTTAACAGACTCGAGGTGAGTTCATAACCCCACACTTTTACTCGTTTTGAATAATTGTTTTATAACTTGGGGTGAGAAACATTGCTTGTTTTTAAAACTGGACACAAGTACTATACATGAGATTTCCCTGTTTACATGTTGCCTAAGTAGCGTTTAGACCACTATTGCCCGAACTATCATGAACTGTTAATTTCTTGACCGGAGGACCGGTTGAGGGAGCGCGAGTGAATAAATAGATATATTGGGACTAATTATCCCTATTTGGGTGAGTAGCGCTCACTAGTTCGAGTTTGCCAAGGACTAACGGATATATGTCATGTCGAATCTAGTTAGGTGGTCTTTGGTCGGACACCTGTAAGGGCAAGCAATTATTTGGCATGTTATATGCTACGTTCAGTATTAGCTTCGGTGTCATGAGATTAGTGCAACGTAAATACCTCTTTATGTGAAGTTGTATATGTTATAACTGTCGCATACGTTTTGAAATCTTGTGGTCCACTATAACAACGTTTGAACTAAACCTATGAATTCACCAACTTTATGTTGACGTGTTAAGCATGTTTTTCAGGTTCTTAGCTTTGGACTTCTCTGATGTGTATGTGGAGTCTACGTGCAATAAGATATCATCTTTTAAGATTTTTCTTAGCATTCATACTCGTTGTCTTTTGAAAACTTAAATTACGCTTCCGCAACATTTTAAATTTCATTTCAAATCTTGTAAGACTTATCCATTTTTAATAAATACAACGAGCTATGATTTTCAAAACGTTTATCAGTGGTCGTTCCCTTGATCTTAAGTGATGTATATTATGACGTCATGCCCCCGGACACGTATTCCGTCCAGGCCCCGTTTAGGGGTGTGACAGATTGGTATTCAGAGCCAAGGTTATAGAGAACCAGGTAGTATATACTAGGTCTGATCTATAACCAGTATGTGATACTTACGTGCTTTTATATGTGCATTATACGTGCTTTTGCTATGGCGTATACGTGAGTACCAACTTGGCTTGAGCATGCTATGTTATGGGTTTATCTCTGCCCTGCGTTTATCGTTCCCTGCATTATGTTGCTTTGCATTTATTTTTGCCCTTGAGCTCTATTTTGCTATGAGCTTACGTTTGTCTTGCATCTATTCTTCTCTGCGTTTACGTTTGCCTTACGTATATTTCCCTATTTACATATATGGAAGTTGTCCATATATATATATATAACTCTTCTAAGACATTGTGAGTGACACAATGGTCTTGTTTATTTTAAGACATTGCGAGTGAACCAATTGTCTCGTTTACTTCTAAAACATCGTGAATAATACGATGGTCTTTAAAACTTTTCGCGACTTTACATTATACCGTTTTGCGTAATTTTGGAAACCCGTTGCAGTCTGTCGACCCCACCGATTATCCTACTACTCGACTTTGAACACCGCCCCATGTTGTTGAAACACCTACGTTATCTCATTACGTCTTAATTTTTTTGTACTTCTCGTAACTTCTAGAAACATGTCGATTAATTCGCACATAACTTTAACCCGTCACCCCATAACATTCCATTTTGGAAACACGACCTTTGAAATTTGACTTATTTTATTTCCTTTACTCCGTTCAATTTTGAAGAAAATACCAACAACAAGACAAGGAATGAGTTCCACGAGGATCGAGCGTTTATAACCCGACAAATTGCTAATGCTATTAAAGTTGTTGCTGTCTATGAGGCAAAAATCTGCAAAGTTCACAACTCAATGGATTAGGTCGTACGTTAGGAAACCAAAGTGGTAAGGAATGCCAACAACAAAATGAACGACAAAAGGTCGTGAGAGCTTACACTGCTAGACCAAATAACAAAATTCGATATGTAGAAAAACTACCTTTCTACAACAAATGTAAGGTGCACCCCACTGGACCGTGCACTGTGGAGTGCAATAACTACAAGAGAGTTGGCCATACGAATAGAAATTGTAGGACACCCGTTTCGATAAACAACTTAGAGGCCACAGTGGCAAATTAGAAACCTGAGGTACCTATTAGGAGTGTGGAAAGCCAGGACATTACAAGAGTGATTTTCCAAATCTAAACCGTATGAACCATATTTGGGAGGTAAAAACTCACGAGAACTCTAACACCGTCAAAGATCATGCCGATACTTAAGGATAGATTTTCCTACCTTGTCTAGTTAAACCTAAGTAGACTTGGACCGTATTTCCTAAGAGTTTTGCAATAGTACTTCTCTATGAATTTCGTGTATTGTGCGGATGTCTTTAAACCCTCTGTTCATTTTGTGTCGTGATGATTTCGTCAGTTACACTTCAACTCTCTAATAATTTATGTAAGGTACTTTTCAAATCTATTACCGTCTTACAACCCGTTTTACTGTTATTTTATAAGCAATTTTACTAGTATAAACTAATTGTATGTTATCCTGTGAACTATTTTAGTGTCGCCTTATAAACATAGTAGTTGTCGCGTTATAAACTATTTTATCGCCAACTTACAAACCATTTTGCTGATAGCTTTTTGTTTATTATAACACCTTATAAACCATTTCACAATCATTTATAAACCATTCTTTCATCACCTCATAAACTATTTTATAGACATTTTATAAACTATTTTACCATCAGTTTGCGAACCATCTTACTGACTGCTTATTAACCATTTTACTACCTTTCTATAAAGGCATTTTGTTACCATCTTATAAACTGTTACGTCGTCACCCTATAAACTATTTTGCTATCATTAATGTAAGACGTTCCACTAGCGCCTTTCAAACCATTTTGCTATTATCTTATAAACCATTCCGCTAGTATTTTATATAAACCGTTTTCCTGCCATCCTATAAACCATTTTGTGGGAATCTTATAAACTACTTCATTAACATAAACTGTTTCACCGCCGTTTTATAAACTGTTATAGTGCCATCTCATAACTACTTTCACAATCATTTTACAAACTAACTTGTCTTTATCTTTTAACCTATTTTGTTGTCGTTCATAAACTCTTTTGGCATTATTTTATAAACCATTTCGCTAACACCTTTTAAACTATTTTGACACCATTCTATAAACCGTTTTGTCAATCTCTTATAATTATCCTACTATTACCTTATAGCTTATCTGGCTATCATTTAATGAACTAATTTGTTTCCATCTTATAACCTATTTTGCAGTTATTTATAAACTCTTTTGCTACCCTATTTAAAACTACTTGTAGTCATCTTACAAGCCATTTCGTTGTCACCTCAAGATCTATTTCGTTGTCGTTTATAAACTATTACGCTGTCAGTTTACAAAATATGTCGTTGTCATCTTATGAACTACTTCGTGTCTTTTATAAACTATTACGTTACCACTTTATAAATTATTGGGTTGTCAACTCGTAAACTATTTGTTACCACATTATAAACCTCATACTGTTACATTATAAACCGTCACGTAACTTTCTCGTAAGCTATTTTGCTATCACCTCATAAAATATTTTCCTCTGTCTTATGAAACATCTCGTGTCGTTATATAAGCTACCTTGTTTTCATTGTTAAAAACTATTTTGCTACCTTATATACTATATCGTTTATGCCGTATAAGATTTTTTTTAACACTAGTTTGACGAAATGAGCATTTCATCGTTAGTCCCTAAATTATACATAGCTTGATCACCTATGTATAATTCAGGAAGGACCATGCTATGCTGGGGGTAGTCACCATAAAATTTTGTCAATTTACCCTTACTTTCCATTCTATTTTTTTTCTTTCTCTACATTGTCAACGAGATTATATTGTACTTACGTTTTATTCATAATTTGTGTCGGTCACGTGTATCCGCATTCGTAAGCGTCATAACCAAGTAGCTTTTCTTTAACCTTAGCATATAAAAACACCATACCCTTAGCCGAGAGACCGAATCCTGCTCCTTGTATTCATGATAATTATGGATCGTAAGATCTTAGAACGTAACGAACGTATCACTCTAATTGGATTATAACCAAGAGAATTTGGAGATTTCCTTTAATATACTTACCTTTTAGTGAGTTAGAATCACGTAAATTATGAGATTCTCGTACCAAAAAAACTTCTGATGGACCTGAAGTTAAATCAAATGACGTAATTATTGCAAGTACATGGAACCTAGTTGATAGAAGCCTCACCTACGCTGAGTTTAGCTCTTTAAGTGACACCGTCCCATCTATCGTAGACACTAAGTACTCTATTGAGTTAGCCGACTAATAGAATCTAGAAGTTGGTACTATCATTTAAGATTGTATACTGAGTTTTCTGAATCCTCTATTCAATATAGATCTAATGCCCATAGAACTCAGTAGTTTGGTTGAAAAAGTACCACACCATGAACATTTGTGATGAAAGATCATTCGTATCCCTTTAGGTGATGAAACCTTAATAATTCAAAGCAATAGGAGTGATGGATATGCATTGATAGTTGTTAGTAAGCAGAGTTTTCTGATATGATTGGTACGTTGGAGCGGGATAACTTGAAACTCGGAGGCATGTTATGTGTTGAGAGAAAAAGAGTTGAATGTCTTCGGCGTAGTAGGTCGTATACTCAAAGGGAATTATAAGACACAGATCCTCGCTATGGGGAGTTTTAGTATTGTTCGTCAAAAAGAAGGATGGATCCTTCAGGATGTACACCGACAGCCAAGATTTGAACAAGCTAAACCATGAAGGACCATTACCCGTTACCTAGTATAGATGATCTTTTAATCAACTACAAGATTTAGCGTTTACTCAAATATCGACCTTAGGACTAGTTACCACTAACTAGAGTTCGAGAAAAGGATATTCTAAGACCGCATTTAGGACCCGTTATGAACAATTCAAGTTTCAGGTCATGCCATTTGGTTTGACCAACATACTAGAGGAATGGATCTCATGAATCGGGTGTACAAACCGTACTTGGATAAGTTCGTGATAATATTCATCGATGATTTCTTTATTTGCTCAAGCGGAAATAAGGAATACGAGGAACACTTTAGTCTTATCTTGGGATTGCGTAAGAATAAGGGATTGAACACTAAATTCTCTAAGTATGAATTTTGGCTCCTGAAAGTGAAATTTCTTGGTCACGTGATTGATAGTCAAGGCATTCACGTCGATACCGCCAAGATTGAGTCAATCAAGGATTAGGCAACGCCTACGAATCCAGCGAAGATACAAAAATTATTAGGACTTTTTGGTTACTACTGATGATTTATCGAAGGTTTCTCTAGGATAGAGAAATCTCTAACCAAACTGACTCAAAAAAATGTGAAATACGAATGGGAAGAGAAATAAGAGAAAGTATTTCAACTGTTAATGTAGAAACCTTGTAGTGCACCGATTTTAGCATTACCCGACGGAACAGAAAACTTCGTCATTTATTATAACGCCTCGCATAATGGATTAGGTACTATAATGATACAGAAGGAGAAAGTGATAGCTTACGAATCTTGACAACTGAAGTTTTATGAGAAGAACTACCCGGTACACGACCTAGATTTAGGAGAAATAAATGTTTAGTTTTCAAAATTTGGAACACTACCTGTATGCGATAAAGCAACCTGTTTACAAACCCATAAGAGATTACAACACATTCTAATCCAAAGGAAATTGAACATGAGACCACAGTAGATTGTTTATGATCGCTCAGTCATTTCCGATTGTAAGATTCGATACAACCCTGAGAAAAGCGAAGCATTGTTGCGGCATACGCTCTAAGCAAAATGAATGAGCTAAGCCTCTCAGGAGAGAGCCTTATTGATGATCATTATATTTCAAACCTACCACTAACAGATTATGAGGCACGAGTAGAAAGCTCTCAACGAAGAGAACTTTAAAGATGAAAACCTCATGGAATAGACAAAGAGTTTCAGAATTGTCATGATGAACTCTCTCATTACGATAGGAGTTAGTTACCACCTTTAGAGACTTAAGAGAACTTTGATCCACGCATGGGTCACACAAAACTGACATTTTTATCCACCTGGATCGGGTAAGATATCTCATAACTTAAGCAGTTTTACCGATGGCCCACACATGGAAACAAGCAGCACCATCCAATTGTTAGACAAGTGCTAGAGATGTGTTTTAAGAATGAAGGACATTAGTAAAAGCATCACGGTTTTACAGGACAAAACAGAAACAACCCATTGAGGAAAAAAAATAGCCATGGATTTTTAATCACAAGCCTGCCAAAGAACCAACCAGCTGTCACTAACATGATTTGGTAATCACGATCGCCTGACCAAGTCTGCTCATTTGATACCCATGAGAGAAGAGTACTCTAAGAAAAGCTGACGAGACAATACATAAAGGAGGTTGTCTCGAAGCATGGTGTACCAGTTTCGATCATATCTGACCGAGATGACAGATTTACATCTCATTTCTGGTAGTCATTGTAGAAAGCCCTAGGTACTTGTTTAGACTTGAATACAACTTACCACCTACAACTGATGGTCAAAGTGAGAGGACCATCCAGACTTTAGAAGTTATGTTACATGCATGTGTACTTGACTTTAGACAAAGGTTGGGATAAGCATTTACAGTGGCGAAGAGTTTTCATATAACAACAGTTATCATACTAGCATTAAGGCTGCACCTTTCGAGGCTTTATATGGGCTTAAGTGTAGATCGCCGATTTGTTGGGCTGAGGTTGGAGATAGTCAGCTCACCGGCCCAGAAATCATTCATGAGACCACTGAGAAAATCATTTAGATTAAGAGACGTATTTAGGCAGCCCGTGATCGTCAAAAGTGTTACGCTGATAGGAGACGTAAGCCCCTTGATTTTGAGGTTAGGGATAAGGTCATGCTAAAGGTATCACCTTGTAAAGGTGTGATACGTTTTGGTAAACGGGGAAAGCTAAACCTGTTGTTCCCAAACTTAGATCTAATACCTTAGCTTGTAAGGTTATTGTCACATTGGATAAATCTAAACTAACAATGAGAGAAACTTTGTTAAGATGTTTCACCAAAGGTTATGCGGAATCTAACCTTTAATGATCAAGAAGAATAACAATGAAATGAATGAAACAGTGAAATGAATAGAATAGTGAGTTACACAAAAAGCTTTAATATTATTGATGTAATAATACGAGTACTCAACCAGTACTAGGATTTACACAACCTTAAAGCTATGAGAGAATGTATTTTAGATTGATATTAAAGATGTATATTGTAGATATATTTCTACTCTAACCTAAGGACTCCCTTTATAACACAATGAGCCCTGTACAAGATAAGACCTAAATCGTATCTCCTAAATAAAAGAGATATACACAAGATACATTCCAAATATAACAATAACGCGTATTTGACTCAGAGTAATCCTTATCCTTAAGACAGCAGTGGAAAAACTTCAGCAGTGGAAACCTTTCTCTAGTAGTGCGAATACATAACACTAGTAGTGGGAAAATACTCTAGCAGTGGGAATGAACATAACTAACAGTGGAATTGCCTTAGAGCATTTTATTCTTAACAATCCTCCCCTAAACTTGATACTCCATCTTCAAATCAAGTTTCTAGAATAAAATGCTAACCTGGAGAGGATGCTTCTAAACATATCATCATCTTAGACTGTTTGCAATACTATATATCTTCACTAGGAGTTCATTAGCCATTTCTGAGTATTGATCTACTTGCAGCTTGGTACACAGCATCACAATTGTGAGTCCTTTTGTCAAAGGATAGTCTTTCTCCACTAGCATGAAAATCTCATATCCCCTTCCAGTAGATACATGATGAACACCACATGTATCATACAGCTTCCATTCTAAGGGATCATGCATGTACTTTTAAAGTGCCCATAGTTTGTCTCTAGGATCTGGTTCATAAAGCCTCTTTAGCTCAACCCAAAGCATCTTCTCTTTGTCCTCTATAGGGTCTGTAATGCTGAAAGTCTCCTTGACCAGGCTCCAAAGCTTATCCAAATCCTCTCTATCAAATTTCCTTAACAACTCTTCAAATAGTTAATAAACTTCTGTATGATCCTCAACTCTAACAATCTTCCAATACTTTATTTATCCTTCAGAGTAGACTTCCCAATCTATAATAGGATGTTTTACCTGTAGAGCTTCAATGTAAACTTCCTCAGCAGGTACTATCTCCATCATCTTCTTAAGCTCTTCCTCAGATAGCTCTTTAGGTTCTTTAGTTTGTTGCTCTTGAGGGAGTTCTTAACCTGAGGCTTTAGCTATCTTCAATTTCTTTAAGCTTTTTTGAGCCAACTGAATTCCTGGTCTCTTAAGTCTTTCAATTTCAAGTTTAGAATCCATAGGTACAACATCTTGAATCTTTTCCCAAACTGGAAAGAATTTTTCTTCAATCTGATCAAAAGTCATTCCTTTGAAGTCTTTGGCTTTCCAACTAGCACTGCTTCTTAATATCGATGTGTAGAATTTTCTTCTCTCAGTTTTGGTAGTTAGGTTTCTTTACTGAGCTTGGTACTTCTTGATTTGAGCAAGATCCATTTGATACTTGAGCAATTCATTAATCAATTCAACCTTCTCATCATGTGATAATTCAGCTTCAGCTTGTTCATACTCATTCAAGTGCTTTGCAACCATCTCATTGCTCCTATTAAGTTCTGCAATCATCATATCAAGTTCCTGTTGAGCATGAATCCTGGCTATCTCATAGTCTCTCTAAACTTGTTCTCTTATTCTTTGATCTTCTAGAGCAAACTCTTCTTCTAATTCTTTAGCTAGCTTAGCACTCATTTGATCTAGAACCTTTTCTTTACTAGGATTTTCAGGTTCCGTCATGATCCCTTTTCCCTTGTCCTTCTTTCTAATAGATGGTATGTTGATAGATATAGGAGATGATGGTTCAATGACAATTCCTCTTGAAGATCTCATCACTCTTGGTGTTGCCACACTAGCAGTTGTAAAAACAGCAGTAGTGGGAAAACTTCCATTAGCAGTGGCAACAATAGGGGAAACACATGTACTAGCAGTGGCAATAGTTGAACTAGGAGTGGTAAAAACTGACTTTGAACCTCCACTGGCTAGAATATTTGCAGCTTCCAAAGTGCTTAAGACATTGGCCATTTCA
>BQNB010081930.1:0-27063 GCA_026074375.1 Tanacetum coccineum
ATTACTGCCACATTTTTGTAGCCAATAGGAGTTATTAGGATTGCCAGCGTGTCAAGCTGTGTCAGACGTGTCAGGTGGCTTCTAGAAGTATTGGAGTGTGTAGGTGAATGGGTTTTTACCTGTACTTGTTGCAGGGAAAAAGGAAGAAGGGGATGTACAGTGAATCATGGCGGGTTAATACTTTGACTGGATAAAGGTGTGTGAGTGTTGACATGGACTTTGACCCGGTTAATGAATTGGGCTTGGACAGATAATACATAGATTTAGATATGGATTTTGGACATGAATTTTTAGGCTTAATAATTTTATCATTCAATTGATAATGGGCTGACCCGGCCTATGAAACGGGTTACGGGTTGGCCCATTAAAAATGAATATGCCTTCGGCTTCGTATTTCTCACGCTCTTCCAATCCCGTGCTAAGTTTTTTCCAATTTGGCTTTGTTTTTGTCCTTTTTTTGATATCTCCGATACCTATACATCACAATTCACAATACACACATATACAATGCATTTTTCGTGTATTTTTGGTCGTTTAAGCTCATTTTAATTAGGAAAAATGATATGTGATTAAACACATATCAAAAATCCCCCATACTAAGCTATTGTCATGTCCTCACCTAATGTCATAAATACACACTTAGAAAACCAAAAATTTCAACCCTTTTAGACTAATTACTTCGAAAAGTAGTTAAGTGTTCATCTAAGGGAATTAATTAAGACATCTACGAGTTTTTGAAAAACGCCCCTGTTTTTACATTTGTATTATGCAATTTTATTTTTACAACGTGACAACTGATGGGCTTTCATTATTACTTTTTAGGAATAATGGAAAAAATGAATAACACTTTGTATAGTGTCTAAAAGGTATAAATGTAGCGTCCTCAATTTTTCACCATGCCAAAACCAAGCTATAAAAATTTACCATTTCTTTTATATATATATATATATATTTTTACAAGTGACAACATGTTTGACTTTCATTATTTAATTATAACTTTTGGGATCACGGAACAAGAAACACTATGTCAAAAAGAATAAATTCATCGTCCTCGATTTTTCACCTGCCCCAAACCAAGCTTAAAAACGAAATCATTGTTAAATACAATTTAAGATGCTAACACTACTCATATTTGTAATTTGTGTAAGCCTAGACTAACCTTTTCACTCCCAATGGATCAATATCTATAAATGTGTATGTGCTCAAAACGAATTTCGACCATCCAATCGACATTTTTAAGAAAGTTGTAATCCTTCTAAATGTAACGTTCCACCCAAGAAGTATGATTTTGAAGGCGAGATCATTCCATGTAGCGACTTTCTTCTCGGCACATCCCAGCCGAGACCGGATTAGGTGACCAGGCTTTTGACACCCCACAAAGAATAGTATCGGAACTCACAGACCTTTAATTTCAAAAACTTTTAGGCTTCCTGTTAAACTAACACTTCATTAAGAAAGACTACAACTTAAAGCGAAATAGTCTTAGTTCAAAAGCATATTTAAATTTAAGAAAAAGAGATTTTCCCTATATTTATTCAATCACATACATTACTCTTAACATTAATATTATTATACTTATAACCTCCACCCTTTAAACGAACTGTCACATCGGTATGCGAGCCGACCATGATCCAGTAATCTGACAAGGTATTTTTTAATTATTATTATTATTATTCATACATTTTTTTTACAATTTATTACCATGATATATAGAGAAAATTTCTTTTTAGAAAATTTAAATATAAATTTGAACTAAGAGTAAAACTTTAAGCTTTTTTAAGAAGTCTAAAAATGTTGATTTTAAACGGACTTTTAAGGGTGATAAAACCACTAAATTGTCTAATTTCTAAAAAGAGCACGTATTATTAGTCTGGTTAAAAGCTTCGGGGAGGAAAAGCCACAAATTACACTTATGAGCTCTTAAGATATCCAACTAATCCTTGCCTAGCATCTAACTTATATTTAACTCTATCATTTCCCGTTATTCGCAAATTTAAAATCTTTAATAAAAAGATCCACAAATGCTTAGTCTAATAAACAAACTTTGCATATTTAAAGTCCATTATGGAAACTTGCAAACTCTTGGCTTTTTCAAGCTAGAATTCATGTTTTAAAGCTTCTTGTATAAAAGACTAGCAAAAGCTTAAATTTATAAAGGTTAAGGGGCAAGCTAGAGCGCAACATGCTCGATCAAGTCAAAATTTATTCTCAAAAAGACAAAAATTTGTGTCAAAACACTTATTTTATTTTTGAATTTTTTTTAATTTTGGCCTAAAATCACATATTTTTTAGGTATTTTTGGTGGCAAAATGGGGTTACGTGAAGACAAAGCTTATGCAACTAAAATCAAATCGAAAGATACCCCCCATACTAGAACTAAACATTGTCCTCAATGTGAGACTGCCAACCTCATACTAAAACCAATGCATAATCCTAATATAACGGGGTCTCTACGTAAATCTAAAGCCGTTTATTAATTATGCTAATAGATAAACATTAGTCAATAAGATCTAGGATATCGGATTCCCATATATAAGCATGCAAAGGATTGAAGCTCGAGTGAACGATGGAATGGACAAAACCACGAGCACGAGAGTCTTCATAATCCGGGAAATCCTGAACATAAAACACAAGCCACGAAACACGAGAAAGGAAGAGGCGAGCCTCCTCACGTCACACTTATTAGAAAATAGAAACACGGGTTGCATCCCGAGAAACACTTGTTTTTGTTCGAGTCTCTAGCTTGACTCTCCCCATATCATCGTGATATTAGGGACGGAATATGTGGAAGAGCAAATCTCGATCGGACTTTCATTCAAGATGTTTGGATAAACATCAAAGCACATGAAAGTTCCACTCCGATGAGATGCCACTGGCTCTAGAGAATAAGAACTGAAAGCGGAGATGCCAGGGTCAAAAATGATATCCTCACTCCCGGAGGAGAGATGAAGAGAAGAATCCACCGGATAGGTGAAATAAGAAAGAAAGATTCGGATAACATATGTGAGGGAAAGATAATGACGATCCTCAAAGGGTAATGTCACAACCCGAAATTTTCAGAATTTTAAATTACTATTTTTCCCTTTGACTTTTTGGGTCCGATTTGACTTTTTGACCTTTTACGGTCACATAAAAACGATTACCGCGTAGCCGGTAAATTTTTGAAACGTATTTAAATAATAAATCATTAATATTATTATAATCCCTCATTTACAAATTTATTTTTGAAACTTATTTGACTTGAAAACGAGAAGATATATGTTATTCCTAAGTTGACTTATAAAAAAACGACCCGCTAAATCTTGTTTCCACGACTCAGACTCTAAAGCAATTTGATGTAAAACGACATTCCGGACAACTTTTCTGTTTTACCCGAGACCTGAAACCAAGCAGAAAATGACTAAAATACCCTCTCAAAATTTTGAAAACAACGCGTACCGACACAAAAATAATTAAATTTATATTTAATTATCACTTTTTATTAAATAAAAATATTTAATAAATTATTTAATATTTTATCCAAAAGCGGTTATTTAAAAACGTGAATGCTCAAGTTAAAGTTTATTTTTCGGACGAAGCTCACCCGGGATACCTGATAAATAGCAAAAACATTTTAAATAAGTTTTATAAAAACATTTATAAAATAAGTCATGTAAATACTCATTTTTATAGGAAAAACTATTTGGAACACAATGGCGCAATTTTCGTAATTTAAATTAATTGTTAACTTACCGAAACGAGTCCCGAACCATTAATTAACAAAAGATTACACTTATGGTCCTTCTAGTTATATTTACCCAAATCCCCCCATACTATTTTAAGATTGCCACTTTGATTTTAAACTTTCCCATATATAAGCCAAACCTATTAGGGTTTTCATTTCATTATATCATAACCTAGCAACACACACTCCTCTCTAACTTTTCTGGCGCCTCCCCCATCTCCGGCGATATTTTCCGGCGAACTTCCGGCCACCACCTCCACCTTCATCTCACAGCCGCTGCCACATCCCCACTACACCACCTCTGCCGCCGCATCTCACCATACCATCGCCACGCACCACATCACCCCACCGTGACCCCCCACCACAGATCTACCACCACTACTGCCACAACACCACCGCAGCCTCCATTATCTCGTCACCATCATCGCCTACGTCACCCCACCATCACTTCGCCAACATCACCACGTCGCTGCCACCGCGATACAACCACCACCACCGTTATGACAGCCGCCACGGCTAACCCCACAATAGCCGCAGCAGCCGCCACTCCAAGAAAAAAAGATGTTCGGGTTGTTTAGGTTTAGTGTGAGGGCACGTACAGGTTGCGGGTTTGATTTGTATAATCGATTGATAAATTATTGCAAGATCTAGTGGTTTAAATTGGTTAAATAGTTATATTATTTAGTATTATCGTTTTTGGTGATTTATAAAATTTAGGGTGCGTTTGGATTGGTGGTAAAACTGCCATTATAGGGTGTTTGGATTTGTGTTTTATGGCAGAAAAAGGGGTGTTTGGATATGGGTTTAAAAGGGTGTTTGGTTTTGGTGTTAACAGCCCATAAAGGGCTGTTTGGAACTGGGTTTAAGGCTGCCCATATAGGGCGTTTGGTTTTGTGTTTTACAACATATAGGGTGTGTTTGGTTTTGCTTATCGTTGGTATTTATTTAGTCTAGTTAAAAATATAGATACTTTGCAAACACGGATTGATTGAAAGGGGGAAAACGTTGAATTTTGTAAAAATGGAAAACGTTGTATAAACGAATAGGTCATGTCGAAATTTTTATAAATTTATATACTTAGTATTTTTCGCTACAAATTCTATTATTTTAGAAACCCGATAAACGGACGAAGTTATATAGTTCTAAGATTTTTAATATGTAATTATACAATAACGCGACAACAAACAAAAACTATACTTTTACAAATGAGACAACTATTTTGGTTACAACCCGTCAAGGAAACGAAATACTAATTTATAAAATATTATTTTATAAATTCCCGACTAGAAAATAAAATCATAACTTTTGTAAAAGTTTTAGAAACATCGTTTACATAATTCATAACTTTGAAACGTGTGTTACTTTTATACAAGAACGTTTTATTAATTTAATTAGTGATTTCCGAAAACGTGTCAAATTATTTTGTTTCAATTATTTTTCTCACGTTTCTTATATAATACTTGTAAAATATTATATATTGCGACTTATTCTTTTGGTTGTTTGTCTTTATTATATAATTCACCATATGAATTATATAATTGTTTCTTTTTCACATGTAATATATACGGAATATATTACACACTTTGCGTTTGCTTTTCGATTTATTTTATTTAACCAACCACCAAACTCTTACAACTTGTAATCCAAATCCTTTATCAACGTGTCGCGTTGATGTACTCATCCATCGGAAAACCCCAATTCATCATCCTAAACTAGTGGGATTTAGCCGTTAAGATAAACCGCAACTTCTTGGTCGAGTCGTTCCATTTTTCGTTCGTGCTATGCTTATTATTTGCATTTCTGCTAGTTGCTCTGCAACATCGAGGTGAGTTCATAGCCCCACGTTTTACTTGTTTTATATTTTCCTTATAACTTTTGGGGTGAGAAACATGCTCGTTTACAAACTTGTTTACATTACTGAATTTCAAACTCGTATACGTTGATTACAAACTGGTTACATGATTGATATCACACTCTTTTACTTATGGATACAAATACCCAGAGCTTTTATGGATGCGTTGGTTCTTTTGACTTATGAATATAAGTACGCTAAACTTTTACGAATACGTTGGTTACTTTTACTTTGGACACAAGTACTTTACGTGAGAATTTCCTTGTTTACGTGGTTTGCCTAAGTTACCCTATTGCCATGAAGTCCCCCTATCATGAACCGTTAATTTCTTGACCGGAGGACCGGTTGAGGGAGCACGAATGCTGTGAATAGATCTATTGGGATTGAACTCCCCCGTCTGGGTAGATAACAACGCACTACCATGTAAACGGACGCATTTCATTTGAGGAACTAGGTGTTAGGCAATGCATCTACCGGGGCACCAACTTATAACAACATATACTTAAGGCTTCGGTGTCATGAGCTTAGTGCAACGTAAATACCCACCCCATTTTATGTGAAGTTATATCTCCTATAACTATCGCATACGTTTTGAAGTCTTGTGGTCCATACTACTTTGGTTGAACGTTTCTGATTACTAAATACTTTTCATAATACTGTGAGTAAAACAGTATTCGCTAAACGTTTTTTATCCTCGTAAATGTTTTACTTAAACCTATGAATTCACCAACTTTATGTTGACCGTTTTTAGCATGTTTTTCTCTGGTGATTAGCTTTGGACTTCTTGACGTGCTGTGTGGAGTCTACGTGCAATATGATACCTTTACCAAGATTTTATTCCTCATTCATACTCGCTGACTTTTCAAAACTTAATTATGCTTCCGCTACATTTTACTTACGCTTCCGCAAATGTTAAATTTCTTTTAAATCTTGTAAAACTTATCTATTTTTAAATAATGCAACGAGTTATGATTTTCAAAACGTTTATTAGTGGTCGTTCTCTCGTACCTTGTGTTCGAAATATGATGACGTCACGCCCCCGGACACGTATTCCGTCCAGGCCCTGTCTGGGGGTGTGACAGGTAATCTCACATATGTTGGAGAAGAAATTTTCTCATGAATCTCGGGGTCGAAAACTTTGACCATACTCTTCGAATCATCATTATCAGGTTCATCCTTTAAGCTTCTTGGGTCATGATCTAAAAATTCCTTAGAATCTGGAGGAATATTAAGTCCCTCAAAATGAAGTTCTTTCGGAGGGAGAGGAAATGATATATCATCATTTAATAACTTCTCGAGTAGAAGAATGTCTCCCTCTGGATCAAAATCAGCACCATCAATTCCTGGTGGAATTGAATCACTTGTAAGACAAGCTTCGATCTCATCAAATTCGCCTCCTGGGTCGAAACACTCATCCTTATTAGCATCAGAAAGAGGTGTGACTAACAAAACCGGCTCATCAAGGTTAGAAACATAAGATTCTTTGTTCTCGATAACCTCTAACACCTCATTAAAAAGAGGATTTACGTCACTAGATATGTACTTGTCATCAAATTCAAAAAGAGGGTTCGAATAAATTTTAAAATTTTCCTCCTAAACGTCCTCCTCAGCAAGTGACTCGTCATCACTTGAGGTAAAATCATTATTAGCATTGAAGAGAGGATTAGAGAAAATTACGGATTTATCACAAAAAGGCAAATCACATTCACTGTCATTGTCGGATGTATCCTCGGACTCACTTAGGATTGGGACAAGGTTCTCAACACTAGACTTTATGAATTCGTCCGATTCCTTTTCAGGAATAGTGCTAAGATTCTCATCTCCCATGATGAGAGAGTCCTCGGGCTCCATAGTCGGTAAGACGGGTGTGATTGCAATAGACGGAGGAATTTGAGAAGTAATTTCATTCAAAGAAATAGTACTCTCCTCGTCATCATAGCAAAGAGAATTAAAATGTCGCGAAGGCTCAGGAATATAAGTTTCATGACTTATTTCATCATTTTTAGGTTGACAATCTTTAAGCATATTATTCAATATAAACTCATGCATCATCGTTTTTATTTCCTGAATCGTATCTTGGAAATTTATTTCATTAAGAGGCTGATGATTGATGGAATTTTGCGGGGGTTGGTCAAAACCGTAAGAATTAGAATCATAGCAAGGATTAAGCTCAGAGTAGTTTTGATGCCACGATTGACATTGATAATCTTCATGAGGACTCCCACATTTTTCACAATTAAGATATTGTTGTGGAAAACTCGGTGAATTTTGTGGATAATAAGTATTGTAGCCCGGTTCATGCTCATAGACAAGCGGTACCCGTGGTGGACAATCATAACCATAATGAGCGTCGTTCCCACATAATTCACACTAGTATGATTTGTACTGGGGTTGTGGTGGGTGGGTGGAAACGTTTGGAGGATTAGTGAAAGATTTTGGATTAGGAACATCAATGGATGAATTTCCATCTCTTAAAGCGCAAAACAAACAAAATCCTCCTCTAAGATTATATCCACACCACTCGCAAGTACACTGTTGACAACGTACACCATCTTCTAACGGATCTCCACACCCAAAACAATAAAATTGGTCGAACGAAGATGTTTGGGGCTGTGAAGGTGGGTAGGAAAAATCGGGTGTTTCCGTTAAACGGACCTCCACACCACGAGCACCTCGAATACCAAGACATGTTGAATAAGAATTAAACGAATAAGAGGATAGAGAAGAATATTTATAGATTTTTTTTAAATAATAAATAAGGATAAGAAATTGAAATAAGAAAGAAAAATATTTTTGGTAACCGATAGTCAAAGGTGCACGGTAGCTCTCTAGAAAACGCACGTAACCGGAGGAGCGGGTTGGTAACGGGGGTAAGCGCGAAGCGTTTTTTAAACTTCTCCTTTTGGGTCGATGTTTGTAGGAGATCGACCCTCCTTAAACCCCCTCTCATATTGTTTGTTAATCTAAAGTGAGCCGATTTAAACAATTGACAAAACGATTATTTTCAAATTATTAAAATAAAAGAAAATAAAAATAGAAGTTATAAATATTTTTGTATTTTTTTATAAAATAAAACGAAAAATTTCACGGGGAAATGGATCTTAAGGCTACGAACACGAACAAATCCCGTAAAAAATTCCTACACCTCTCCCCGACAGGGAGCCATTTTTAATAATCCGTTAGATACGATCAAACAAATAACATTCAATAATATATATATAGTTACACACACAACATATACATACGCAAAGTATCATACAAATTATTCTTAGGAAGTAAATAATAAGTAATTCAACACGCGTATCGTTCTCCTTGGTGAGAGGTGATGGAAATTCTAGTTCATGTTGTAAATCGTGCTGATTGTCATTTAAGTTTTGGTTTTGGTTCCTAAAATCTAAGACGCAAATGGCTAAGCACATAAGGCACGTCTATTCTAGAAATTAAGGTAACTTAATATTTAACGACATTTAAAAAACAATTAAAACTAATTTATAACTATATTTATCTAACTAAATAATCAAAAATGACAAATTAAAATTCTATAAACTCAAAATTAAAATTTTTAAACTTAAATGCTTTAAACTAATTTTTAAAAATAAATTTTTTATTTTTATTTTTAAACTAATTAAAACTATTTTTAAAACTAAATAATACTAAAAATTAAATTAAAAATACTAAACTTGATCTTAAAATTTTAAGAAAATTTATAAAAATACTAGAAACTATTCCTAAGGTTTATAAAGAAAAACGAAACAATAAGCTCTAACCTATAAGCTGCGAAAAAATCAAATAAGTTGTTAAGCTTAAAACTGAAAATGAGTATTAATATTAAATGGTGCAATGGTCTTATGAAAAAGACCCAAGGGCGCATTGGTAAGACGTGTGTGTTGTGTGAGGGAGGTCACAGGTTCGAGTCCTGTGACTGTCCCTTTTTATAAAACATTTTTTTATTTTTCTTTTTGAAAAAGCTAAAGACTAAGTAAAAATAAGCACATTTAATAAAGGGACTTATTGCTGAAACTTATTATTAAGCTATGAAAAAGCACAATCAAAATGACAGTTTTAGTTTTCAAGATTTTTACAAAACAAGCTAAGACTATTTGGACTTTTAAAGACTCAATAAGCTAAAAAGAAAACTAAAAAGCTAAAGACAGATATACCCCTAGACCTAATAAGCACTAGGGATAAGAAATAAGCAAACCAAATAAGCATGAAAAGTACTTAAAAGAGTTAAGACATCAGACTCAAAAGAAGCTTTAAAGGACTTTTACCTGAACTTTAAGCTAAGATTAAACACTAATAAGCTATAGATTTTAAGCTGAAAGTTGAAAACAGATAAAGTACTAAAAACTAATGACACAAATAAGCTGAAATTAAGCAAATTTCCTAAAGAAAATAAGCTAGAAGGACAGCTGCAATTGATAGACACATACTTGTTTTTGGCTTTTTATAAGATAAAATGACTACTTTTAAACTTCAAATTAAGACTCAAAAAGCTAACTTGACTACCTATAAACTAGAAACAGATTAGGACTAGATTGTAAAAAGCTAAATGCAACAAAGAATAGCCTAAATTAAGCTAGAATAAGCCCTCAAATAATCTGCATAATAAGGACATTTAAACTTGAAACCAAATTCTACTACTTAACTGTTTTTGACCAAAAATTCACTCTAGGTTTGTCCTAAGTTTATGACTCAATACAGATTTGTAATGATGCATTTGTAACTTATTTTAAGCACAAAGAACACAACTCAAGCAAGCTTTTAAGATAATTGTCAAAAGAGTTTTTTGAGCAAACTATAAACCTGCATACTTAAACATATGATAACTCAAACTTAAAAATTTAACAAAAACAACTCTAAGCTAATTAAAACTAACTTTAATTCTAATTTAGAGCTTATGCAAATTGATTTGTGAACCAAAAACAGACTATGCTTGATTTTACCATGTTATACTTCCTTGTCCCAAACACCCCTTTAAAATATTAAAAGCCATTTTAAACCAAAAACAGACCTAGTTAACCTTCAAAAAGAAAAAACAGATTAAGCATAATGATTAAGGAAGACAATTAAGCAAAAATCTAAAGAGAATAAGCACTTATCAATAAGCTACACTAATAAGCTATGTTAACTGAAAACTAAGGAGTTTCTAATAAAACTTAAACTAAGCTATTTTATACTAAAGACTAGACATATTAAGCTATATTAAGACAGATTAAGCACAAATAAACAACTAGAAGCACTGAATAAGCAAATTAATAAGTTGTATAAGCAAATAAGCTAAAAAGAGTAAAGTAAATGTACCTTTGTCCTTTGCTCAAAACAAGAACTTAAGTGCTCTTAGAGCTTATCTACAAGCTCCAGCTTGTTGAAAACAAGCTGGTAAAACCCATAAGCCCTTCCATTATTGGCTTATCATCCAAAAAGCTCAAAACCATAATGCTTAACCAATTTGATGTATAGTTTGAACAGCTTGTACAAATAAGCTTGAGAAGCTTACTTTTACAAGTAAACACTAATTTGAGACTAAAAACAGCTTATAACATCATATGGAACAACTTATATGATTTTGAGTGAATGAGTAAAAAATGAAACAGGGTAATGTAAAGTAAAAATTACTTTTATTAATTCATAAAAAAAGTACAAAGCTTGAATTTAAGAAAAATACATGAAAAATAAGCATAAAATAAGCTGGAATTAATCTACACTACTCCTAAGCTACACTACTCTAGATGTCTTTTACTATGTGAATGAGTTATCTTTTTATAGCATCTGAGGGAAGCTTCTAGGCGAGGAGGAGCGTCCTTAGCCTTCATTCTCAGCCCTTGATCTCTAACAAACTCCCAATCCATCTCTTTGAGCCCTTGGATTACTGCCACGTTAAATCCACCAATAGGAGTGCTTGGGATTGTCAGCGTGGCTTAATGTGTCAGACGTGTCAGCTGGCTTCTAGAAGGATAGGACGTGTGTTTGTAGAATGATGGATTAACCCGTGTTATAAGTTGCAGGGTAAGTTGGGAGGGAAAGTAAACAGTAACTTTTGACCCTGTGCTTCTTATTGTTTGACTTGGGATAGGGATTGGGACATGGGCTTTTAATTATAATTTGGACTGGATTAGATATAGGATTTTGGACTTTGTATTTTATAAAAGGCTTAGTGTATTACACATATTAATGGGTTGACCCGGCCCATAAAACGGGTTGGCCCATTAAATATGATTACGCCTTCGGCTTTGCTTTCTCACGCTCTTCTAATCTCGTGCTCGTTTTTGTCCGTTTTGGCTTTATTTCTTGTCTTTTTGTGGATATCCGTTACCTGCAAAACACAAATCACAAAATACACATATACAATGCATTTTCTATGTATTTTTGGTCATTAAAGCACGTTTTAATAAAGAAAAATGATATGTGATTAAACACATATCACACATCTTGTTCCAGTTTAGCAACTCTTAGTTGGACATCCATGAGTGCATTGGAACCAGATATAGTAGTGGTGATTATAGGAGCATCAGTTGTGATTGGTGGTGTGAGAATTGGTGTCGGTGTCTGTTGTACGGTAGAGATGATAGGTGTCACTTGAGGTGAGGATACAGCAGTAGAAACTGGAGTTTCAGTGAGAGTTTTAGGTCTAGGTGGAAGATTGGTTGTTTCTGGTATCACTAATATGGGAACCTTCTGTACTGATGGAGACTGGGTCTGAGGAGTTTCTTGTTGGATGGGAATATCCATCAAAGAACTAACATTTGTATCTGCAAAATCCTTAACAGTACTAACCAAAGAAGAATGAGAGGAAAGTTTAAGAAATTAATCACCAAAACCTGAAGAGACGGATAATCTTGAGCTTGTTGGAGGTAGTTCAGTCTTCTTGGGATCATCCTTTACTTCTGAGGTCTTTTCAGCATCTGCCTTGACTGCATCAGTAACCTCTTCAACACCTTTATATGAACCTGCAACTTCAGCATTAGTCATTTCCTTATCCTTATCTGTGCGCACACTAATCTTATACTTGTATATTTCTTCCTCATCTGATTCATTTTCATCATCCTTATTAGGGGTGAGCAGAAAAAACCAAAACCGAACCAAAAAAACCGACTGAAACTAGAAACCGATGGTTTACTTTTTCAAAAACCAAAAAATTTCGGTTCGTTTTTTATTTTCGTCTAAAAACCGAACCGTAAAAACCGAACCGAACCGAACCTATTTTATTATATAATATATAATTTATATAATATAAATAAATAAATAATAAATCAATATTTTAAATTCATATTCATTTTGTGGGTGTAATTATAACATATTTATCTTAATGTTTATATGCGTGTTTGTGTTTGTCATGTACGTGTGTTTATTTGAAAATATATCATTACATAAGTGATAATGATCATACTATGTATATATTTATTCGCATGTGTGTGTCTCATTTATATGTGTGTAATTGTAGAAATTTGGGATAAACATTATTAGGCTCAAATTGACAAAAAAAGTAAACAATAATAACCAATTTTCAACGTAAAACAATTTTTTTGATATAAATTGGCCACACCCAATTTAGAAACGGTTTAAAACCGAAAAAACCGAAAAACCAAAACCGGTAATAAACCAAAAAACCAAACCGCCAAAAACCGAACGGTTTCGGTTGTTGGTTTTGTAAAAACCGAATATTTTGATTTGGTTTCGGTTTTAGCCAAAAACCGACCCAAACCGAACCGTGCACACCCCTAATCCTTATCATCATCATCTTGAACATCACTGATATGTTCATCACCTTCATCATCAGCATCTCCTTCTTTATCTTCTTTCTCAACATCATCATCAGAATGTTCATTATCTTGTTCATCTCCCCATTCTAGAATCACCTTCTTTTCAGTTATGTCCTTTTTCCTCATCAGGAACCCCTGGTTTAGCACCGGTTCTTTCACTTGAGGTTGCAGAGATTGTATGATAGTGCTTGTGATTGAGGTTGGTGAGAAACTTGTGTTGTTTCAGGAAGTGGTTGATGATGATTTTGGTGAAACGGGGATATGGCATGTTCTTACGTCTTGATCTCTTTTCTTTCTTATGATCAATCTGGTAAGCAAGGTCTTCCCAAATCAATTTAGGATAATCAACATTTTCTCTATTAAACATTCCCCACAGTATGTCAATTCTTGATTTTCTGAGCTTGTCATTACTTGCCAACTTTCCCGAGAGACATTTATTGATAATAGCTACCAGAGTTCTCTATGGCTGGTGTATATGACCCACGAACATGTTGGTATGCTTGTTCAGTGAACCCTTGCAACCAAGATCAATGAGGAGAGTGCAGTATCATCATCTGGAACATCTGTGAAGTCTACACCTTCCACTCTTGGACATATATTAAGAATTGTCCTAAATACTTTAGCATTGACAATACACTTCTTGTTGGCTAAAAGGAATTCATAAGAATCAGTGTCATGAATCTTCTTGATGGTGTACCAGAATTGCTGCATAAAAATTTCAAGAATGTCTGCAGAGATAGTGAAAGCCTTGAAGCACGTGGAATTCTTGATTATGTTAATGACCACTTAAAATGTCTCTTCCTTTTGGGCTCAGTAGTTCCAATCTGTTATTAAGTAGTGATGATTTTGACTCTGTCTTATATGGAAACCCACTTTTCATCACGAAGCAGCAATTTGTTGTGTTTCTTGAGGATTACATGATTTTGCAGTTAAGAATTAACCAATATTATTTATATATACAACAGATGTATTTTACGGAGAATTTATGTTTGGTTTATCCTTGATGATTTGATTGGATCTAGAGATTTGGTTTATGCAAAAATGATAGAATTACTACACTCTAAGAAAGTCAATAAGGTCAAAAGTCAAAGCAAACTGAAGAGGCAACAAGACATATCCAAGGGCTTAGGACAGTATTCATACAAAGAGCAGATAATACATAATACAAGTACACATATACCAAGTTATGAAATATGACAAATTACACAAGTATTACATAAATTTTAAAAAATTTAGGCAGTTTCTTTTCGTAAATATGTCATATTTCGCTTGAATATGTACCTGTACATGTTTCGCTCAAACAAAGATATACATGTTTCGCTTAGTGAAGTAGTTACATGTTTCGCTCACACAAAGGTATACATGTTTCGCTGAGACATGTTTCGCTCAGAATACGGCAAACATGTTTTGCTTAGAATAGAAGATTCATGTTTCGCTTGAAAACATGTTTCGCTCCAATCAAGCTAAACATGTTTCGCTTTATTCAAGCCAAACATGTTTTGCCCCTATAAAAAATACTTAAATTCAGGTTTTACCAATTAAAGACCTATAAGCACTTCTGACATTCTTTGCTAATACAAACATAACATCACAGAAACATTTTCTCAAAGATACAAACAAACTTTAAGGCTCTAAATGTGGATCAAGTATTTTTCAAAGTGGACAATACATAATCTATGGGTAAAGATCATCTTTGAGACTCAAATAATTCAAAATATGGGGATATATCAGTTATAGAACACGCTTTTCACATCCCATAAACAATCATATGTACAATTTTGGTTTAACGAGCCTAGAAGACATCTTTTCCAAATAAAAGGCTTCTAAGGTCATAACCATGTTACCAAGGCATAAGATAGCAACATATATTCTTACTTACATAAACCCATATCTTATTTAAACACTAATACACGTTTTGCTTCTGATTTCACCTGTAAAATCGATATGTATCTCTAAATGGTTAAGTTATATCAAAGCTGCTATAGACAACACCTTAATCGCACCCTTAAAGATCAAAACCCTAACAATATTAGGAAACACTAAACTTTTATTCTTATGTACCCTAAATCAGCTTTTACTAGATTTCGAGTGAAAGAAGGAGTTTTAATCTAATTCGTTTTGTCAAGATGATTATGAATGTATTAGGAATGAGTAGTTGTGTACCTTTGGCCTTGAGAACGAGTTTTGATTTTTATCTTATGAATCAAGCGAAATGTAACGAGAGTATTTGGGGGTGTTTGGATTTTGAATAAGTGTTGAGTGAGAGCGAAATATGTTTGTGAGTGTGTTAACTGGTTGGGTTTCAGAAAATGACACAAATGGTCCTTGTGCTTTATATCCCTTTCTATTTCCCAATATAAACTTATATAACTAAGCCTAAACAAATTTCTAGAAATACACAATGACCCCTTAAGTTGATAACCGAGATTATAATTTAAATATTTTGCCATTTAGTCCATAATAGTTAACTTTAATACCTTTTAAGACCAATTGAGTTACAATTACATTAACTCCCCTTTAATTTATAATCAGTTATTAAAAAATACTTTTTCCATTTTGTTTTGAGATGACATTTTTGAAAGATCATTTTTGAAAGTATTTGACTATTTCTCCCCCTCAAATAATGTATCATTTTCTATTTAAAGAGCTGTAGACATTGTTTAAGTGATAGAAAATTCTTGAAAAATCTTTTCAAATGAGAAGCTAATAAGTTTAATTATTTTTCTTAAAAAACAACACCATTAAAAACAAGAATTCTCTCGTTTACATAAATAAATGCACTGACACGTACACTTATTTGATATAGGAAGCACGGGTTGTGTTGCAAAGTAAACACACGCCTTTGAATGAATATGAAGTAATTCAATCCTGAGAAAATAAATTCCCGTTGAGAGGTCAAGTTCTCATTTTGTCAAAATACTTGCCTTTAAATTGAAGACCGAATTGCTATCGAAAATAATAGCAAGCCATATGACATGTTTTCTATTCGAACTTTATTTATAGCTTTGTGCCATTGTTAAATGACATTTCTGAAGCCGTAAATATAATCGATACTAGAAAGCACGTCATGAACATCATATTTTTATTTATTTTTTCATTTTTTAATTTTGTATTTTCTTTTTATGATTTTATATTTTTCTATTTTCTTTTTGAAAAATTTTTGGAATACCCTTGAGCTTTTTGGATGGATCATAAGATACTTTCTTAGACACTTATGGAGTATCTTTGATGGCTATTCCAGAAGGTTTTCTTCTAGTAGACTCGGGTACAGATTATGTCACAATCCTAGCATGAGTTGCATGGACTCTCTTTGCTGCTTCTGCTTCTTCACCTTTAGTCTGACTAATAGATTTACCCAACTCTAAAGCAGTGTCAGGATCATTAGAGATGATGTTATCTTTAGAAGATATGGTGACTTTCCTTTTGACCCTTCTCTTACTAGTAGCTTTCTTCTTAGCAGGTTCTGGTTCAGGTTCAGACTCGTCAGACACTTCACCTTCTTCAACAGTAGTATCTGCAGCCTTCTTTCCCTATAAACCTTTGTCTCTTCTCTTCTTGGGAAGAATTAGACATGTGTGGTATTTGATGTACATTTGATAGGCTTCAGATTGCTTGATCTCTTCGGTTAGCATAGTATCAGGAATGAGAAGCCCATATTCTTGATAGTCTTCACCTATTCTGACAAACTTCAGTCTGCTAACAATATCATCATCTTTGATTGTGTAATAGTATTTATGCTTGAGATCAGCGATTGACTTGTACTATTTGAGAAAGTGATGGATGATGACTTTGGTGAATCGGGGATATGGCAAATTCTCACATCTTGACTTCTTCTCCTTCATGTGATCGATCTGGTAAGCCAAGTCTTCCCAAATTAACTCAGGATAGTCGACATTTTCTCTGTTGAACATTCTCCACAGTATGTCGATTCTAGGCTTTCTAAGCTTGTCGTTGCTTGCAGTCTTTCCCGAGAGACACTTGTTGATAATCGCACCCAAAGTTCTCTATGGTTGATACATACGATCCATAAACATATTGGTGTTCTTGTATAGTGGACCTATGTTTCCAAGATCAATGAGGAAAGCAAGTGCAGTATCATCATCGGGTACATCAGTGAAGTTTACACCTTTTACTCTTGGACAGATATCAAGGATTGTCCTGAAGACATCAGCATTGACAACACACTTCTTGTTTGCTAAAAGAAATTCATAGGAATCAGTGCCTTGAATCTTCTTGATGGTGTGCCAGAATTGCTGCATAAAGATTTCAGGGATGTATGCAGAGATAGTAAAAGCTTTAAAGCATGTGGAATTCTTGATGATATCAATGTAGACTTGAAATGTCTCTTCCTTTTATGGCATAGTGGTTTCTAATATGATATTTGTAGAGCTGATCTTGACTCTCTCAGCAGAAGGAACCCACTTTTCATCACGAGAAGCAATTTGTTAAAGTTCTTGAGGATTCATGATTCTTCTCTTCTGATGAATAGTGTTGGATCGACGGTGCCTTTAGAAAACTGCTGGGAGAGTAGAAATGATGAGAGCAAATCATACCAAGCATGTGGAGCTTGTTTCAACCCATAAAGAGCCTTCTTTAGCTTATACACGTGATTGGGATTCTCTGGATCTACAAACCAGTCCGGTTGACTGACATAGACTTCCTCATATAAAATGCCATTCAGGAACGCGGTTTTTACATCCATTTGATAAACAACCATGTTCATATGAGCAGCAAATGCGATGAATATTTAGATGGCCTCGAGTCGAGCAACTAGAGCAAAAGATTCCTCAAAGTCTATTCCTTCTTCTTGACGATAACCCCTCTCTACCAAACAAGCCTTATTTTTCAACACACCGCCCAACTCATCTAATTTCACCTTATATATCAACTTCAAGGTAATAATCATCACTTGATTCGGGCGAGGTACCAGCTCTCAAACTTCAAGATGTTCAAACTCATTGAGTTCTTCTTGCATAGCTTCAATCCAGCAGGAATCAGTCAATGCATCTTTATAACTCTTTGGTTCGACTGAAGAAAGGAAAGCATCATAATAACAGAACAAGGCTTCATCTTGTAGTTGTTGTCAAGTGGAAACCGGTCTAGAAATATCACCAATCACATTGTTTATCGGGTGATCTTTGGTTCATTTACTGACGTGTTCGGGAGGTTGACTGAGAGAGTGCACATGATTTGGAATAATAACCTAAGAGGAGGATTCTTCAGAACTTGGTTCTGGAATTTAAAAGCCAAAAGTAGGGTTATTATCCATGTGTGCAACTTCTATATCATGATCTACTTCGTCAACACCGAGAGGGACAGCTAGTGATGGTGTTTCAGGAGCGGTTTGTGAGGTACTTGTAGATGGTGCATCTTGGTTAATTGTAGTTGAAGAAGGTGTACCGGTTGATACAATAGGTTCTTGAACAAAGACTGTCAAAACTTGAGAATCAACAGAAGATGAAGGATTAAGATACTCATCAAACATAGGCTGAAACAATGTTTCCTAGTCTGTCTTTATAGGTGGAACATACGATGTTAGAGCAAGAGGATTAGGTACGAGTCCTAAACTAATTGTTCCAGGAGTCAAAAGTTTAGGCCCGGGTCCTGAACTGAATTGTTCAGAAGCCATTGCCGTCAACTCATCCAAATCAACATTAATAGTTTCAACAATCATTAGGGTTCTCTTTTTGTAGATACGAAATGCTTTCTTTGCAGGGGCATAACCAACGAAGATTCCTATATCAGCTTTTGGTTTTAACTTACCAACATCTTCACTATCATTAGTGGGATAGCAGAGAGCACCAAAGACATGAAGATAGGATAAGTCAGGTTTTCGATCATGAAGAAGTTCATACGGTGTTTTGTTGTGATGTTTTCGGATTAATGATCGGTTTTGAGTATAGCAAGCTGTCGCGACTGCTTCTGCCCAAAGAAATAACAGAGCCTTTGAAAAGATCAACATTGTGCGAGAAGCTTCCACTAAAATATGGTTTCGTCTTTCAACAATGTCATTTTGTTGTGGAGAGCGGGAAACGGATGTTTGATGTGAGATTCTGACTTCTTCATAATAAGCTCTTAGTGTCTGATTAACAAATTTAGTGCCATTATCAGACCTGATGTTACGAACAGTTGCTTTCAGATGAACTTGGATCATTTTAAGGAATTTAATCACGAACTCTGGAACTTCATCCTTTGTACGTAGAAATTTCACGCATGTAAACTGAGAGTAATCGTCAACAATAACCAGTATATATTTCCTCCCATTGATACTTTGAACCCTTAGTGGCCCACAAAGATCCATATGCAGTAGATAAAGCTTTTCTTGAATGGATTCTTCAGCTTTGGGTTTGTGGGAATGTTTCTTGCTTTTTCCTAATGCACAGGCGGAACATAAATGATCCTTTTGAAACTTTAGTCTTGGGAGTCCGCGAACCATTCCATGCTTGGCCAGTTGAGTGATGTAATCGAAGTTTAAGTGTGATAATCAACGATGCCATAGCCAGGATTTGGTTTTGGATGCTTTAGATAAGAGACATATGGGAGAGGATGACATCATATTTTCTAAATACAAAGTGTACAAATTAGAACCTCTTGATCCCTTGAGTAAATCAACACCTTCTAAGTCACGAATGAAGCAGGTGTGTTTGCGAAATGCAACCTCAAGACATGAATCACAAAATTGTCTGACAAAGAATAAGTTATGACCTAACCCTTCCACATAATAAACCCAAGAAATTGTAACATTTCCTAGTTGATAATCTCCATAGCCCATAATCTTTGCAATATGATCATTTCTGAATCTGACAGTACCCAAAAATTTGCTGACAAAGTTGATGGTTGAGAGCGATTTCCGGTCATATGCTTGGAGCATCCGGAGTCCAAATACCATAAAACAATTTGGACAACCTGCAATCGATAAGAGAAGAAGATGGAACATCAGAATCAGTGGATCCCCAAGATTGATTGGGTTCCTTAGAGTTGGCAGTATTAGATTTTAGAATCTTATTTTTGCTACTGGAACCTACAGATCTTGATGCTTTTGGTCTCCTACTGTAAACTAAGATTCCTTGAGTTGGTGTATCTACTGATGCAATAGTGGAATCCTTAGGAGGCACTATTTTATTAGAAGTAATCCTAGTTAAAGGGCACCTATTTCCATCTATAGTAAAGGTCATTCATGTATGTTTCCAACTATATCCGATTGCAGTGAACACTTTACCCGTAGGTTTCCAAGCTTTTCTCTTTTTGTTTCTTTTAGATTTAGATTTAGAACGCGCATTCAAAGTGTTTTGATAAAACTTGTTTTTGGTTCCATTCTCTAAAAATACTTTATGTCATGGTTTGAAAAACTTATGTTGTGATGTTTTGTGGTAACGCTCTTGTGGGACAAAACTTGATACTCTGATCTTTATGAATGGAACAATGTTTATGTTTTAAAACGTCTCTTTTGAGTCGTTCTTTATATTCTTATGTGATTGTGTTATGACTTAACACTCAAATTGTTGGTTCTGTTGCGTGTACATTTGGGGGTGTTAAAGATTGGTATCAAGAGCTTAAGGTTATAGAGAACTAGGTCATTTTTAAAAACCTAAACTATAACTTTTTCGCATGCTAAGACTCTTCGTGGCCTCGTTCAAGTCATACTCATGATTCCTATTTGAGTGTTTATACACGTTTTTGGTGCATTGCTATTAAATATTTATATAATAAATACTGCGATATATTTAAGATATATATCGATTGTTGAGCTTATATTAAAGTATTGAAATTTATTTACATGTTTAAATAAATTATCATTTGGTTATCGTACTCATTTTTAATGTACCTTCGTTCATTCGCATCTTGTATAAATTTTTATTTATATAGTGACCTTATGTATTTATTCTTGCATGATTTGCAGATTATCATGGCAAATCCTCGACCTCCTAATCCCTTATATAATTCCTTTAGCATCTCTAATAGTATTATATGGATACTGATTTTATAATACTTGACTTTCTTTTCCATTTTTTACGCTTATCTTCGGGATTACCGCTACCTATTTACCATTAGTTATGCCACTATTCGACTCTGAGTTTGAACACTCACCTCATACTCTTGAAATGCTTATGTCATTCCGTAATCCATTCCATAAAAACATGCCGACTAATTCGATTACGACTTTAACATGTCACCTCATAACCCTTCATTCTTTTGAAAAATGATTATTCATTTATTCCCGCGTAATGTGTCATCGGGGAACGATCCCTACCAAGTGAGTTTTAAACCCTCGATTCTGGAAATTCATGATTTTTTGCTTTTAAAAGTGTGCTAAATAATTAAGCATGCCTTTGTATAGGGGTTTAGAGGAATTAAAATGGTGTTTGGTTGGATTTTGAAATGGGTTTTTAGGGCAGTTGTAACCAGCAGGTTGTGGGGTAAATTACGAATTATTTTTTGTCATAAAGCACCTAGGAAAGTTAATAGGGATGTAGGTATATGTCTTGAGTGTATGTGGTTCTTTAGATATGGCCGTATCTCCTCCGGATGAGCGAGATATCGCCATTTTACTAAAACTAGTGCTTACGTTATTCCGTAATCCGTTCCATGAAGACATGCCGACTAATTCTATTACGAATTTAACATGTCACCTCATAACCCTTCATTCTTTTGGAAAACGATTATTCATTTATTCCCGCGTAATGTGTCGTCGGGGAACGTCCACTTTTGGAACTTTCGAGTAAAATTTGGGTGTTCATGTTTTGATTCTCTTGTATCGATCCCTACCAAGTGAGTTTTAAACCCTCGATTCTGGAAATTCATGATTTTTTGCGTTTAAAAGTGTGCTAAATAATTAAGCATGCCTTTGTATAGGGGTTTAGAGGAATTAAAATGGTGTTTGGTTGGATTTTGAAATGGGTTTTTAGGGCAGTTGTAACCAGCAGGTTGTGGGGTAAATTACGAATTATTTTTTGTCATAAAGCACCTAGGAAAGTTAATAGGGATGTAGGTATATGTCTTGAGTGTATGTGGTTCTTTAGATATGGCCGTATCTCCTCCGGATGAGCGAGATATCGCCATTTTACTAAAACTAGTCAAATCTGATATATCGTTGGGAAAACGAGAATAGATCCATATTTTTTATTAACCTTTCAAAAGGAAATTATGGTACCTGTAGAGGACTCTTAGGGCTATCACCACCCACTGACCTCACATCAATAGATTTCAAATTACACTCATTTCTGTAAGGCACAAAAATTAATAACATATTCCTAAGGACTACTTTTAGAACCACAGCTTGTTGGGTATGTTTCCAAATATTTTTGGTCTATGAAGGCCTGGAAAATTTTACTAGGAGGTAGAGAAACATCTTAGGTACATATGGGAATTCGGATGGAGTCATATCGACGCCCGACGAATGAGTTATCGCCGAAACGGCAAAACTAGTCAAAAATTGAGACCGGAATCTGAATGAGAAATAAGTCCAAAAATTTATATAGAAACACCTAAATATGTAAAATTGTAGGTTCTAGATATTGAACAAACTTAGATTTGAGCGGTCGTTTTGGCCTTTGCGGACACACGGTTTAGGAGATACATTAAAAATGGTGAAGATGTAAAATCCAGAAAATAAATTGCACTCGTATTAAAAGGTAAAACGGTAATTTCACCTAGGATCTGAAACTTTTTGGGTAGTAGGCCCTACATTTATGGAAAATAGACTCGAAATGCTTTCCGTAGGTGAAAACCTCATATTTTTATCATCCCCGGATTAGGAATTAGGAGGGTTTTAAAATTAAGGTTTATTTAAAGATTTTGGTAAATAAAAAGCTAAGGGTTTATTGTTTTGGTATTTTGTGTGTATTTTATCCCAATCAAGCAAGAAGGATCCGTATTTTGATTTAATTCTCGCTCATACTCGTTCGTGTGAGCATCTTAAAAACCCTTCTTTATATTATTTTCATGCGTATATTTTTATACTTAACTTGCTTGTTGTGGAATCCACATGTTTGTGCGCTAGGATGGTGTTGGATGAATATTGATTGATTAAAAGTGGTTAGATGATGGAGATAGGTTAGTATAGGTGCGCTGTGAAGTTGTTGTGATGAGAAATGGCGTTTGGAAGCTATTTTTGGGTGTCATAAAATGTTTAAACTAATTTTCGACTTAAGAATATGTTAGAACTTGTTTTTATGTTCGATTCGATATTAGGCATGTCCCGTAACTCTAAAAAACGAAGTTTTTATGGCCGATGAAGTTTAGAAAATTTTATATGAAAAACTCAGCATTTTGTTATATATTAAATGCGGCATAATATAAAAGGTAATTGGTCATTTTTGGTCCGTTTTGGCCTTCGGGTCCGAAACACGAAATTTGTACGGTATTGTCGTTTCTATGCACTGTGTGGAAACTGGGTCTGAAAGTGCATAAAGTGGGGATTTTGGTCTAAATACAGATCTGCGTTTTTGTAAAGATACTTCAACAACTATTTTCGAAAAAGGAGCTATTGCAGTTCTTTTTTTACTTAGGATTCGGGCCCATTTTGGTCCGAACCGGTCTTCCGTTAAAACATAAAAGTTGTTTATTTTGACGTTTTGCATAATAAATCGCGAGTTTTGGTCTAAAAATGCTAGACGATATGAAAACATTGGTGAAAGTTAGCGATGTATCATTTTGGAAAATTTGAGTAGTTGCTGAATTTTGTTAAAAAATGGGGTTTTTGGAGCGTTTTTGTATCCGTTGAGCGTGTAAAACGTTAAAGCTATTATTAGATGACTAATAAATTATTGGGTACGTCCGATCACGTTTAAAAATAGGAAGTCTATTTTAGGAAACTTTATATATATAAAGCCATAATGTGTGAAATAAGAATAGTATATAAATAATGGATGGGTCGGTATTGACGGGAAACATAATGTTTCATTTAATGATATTAATGTCTCCGAATATCCGAACTTTCTAAAAGTATAAACTTTCCTAAAATAGTAACTTTCTAAAAAGAGAAACTTTTCAGAAAAGTGGCATAATTACGAGTGTAATACTATTAATGAGAGCATCTTAATAAATAAATTTAGGACGCACGTGTGGATTCTATGGGTACTTCTTTTATAGTTAATAAACTACAATCGATTTCTTTTAATCGTATTCTTCTCCTTTGTGTGAGATGTTATTAGATAAATGAAGGGTTTATCTTTGTTGTTGTTTCATCGCCGTGTTTCTTAGTTTCTGGCTCATTAACACCTCATTCTTTTTCTCGTTACTTCGTGTGATTTTGAAGAATCATACCACCAAGAAGTCAAGTCCTAAGTTCAGCCGATATCAAACGACTCTCTACGTTCATTTTGTCGATCGAATAACTCCTTACACTAATTTCTTTTGAGCGTTGCTATGTTTTGATACCTTTGATGCTTACTTCTATCTACTCTTATTATGATCAATTCGTTCTTTCGTTTCCAACGATAAATTCTACAAATGACTCTCTATAGCATTCCGATTCGTGATCTGTTGGGATAAATGGCTCTCTATGTTCATTTTCTCTAAATACTTCTACGTTTGTTCGAACATTCTTTATACTTGCTAAGATCTATCGCTTTATAGACAACCCTGATCTCATCTTATAAACCATTTTACTGTTAGCTCATAAACTATTTTACTGATTTTCTATAAACTAAATTATTGTCAACTTATATACTATTTCGTTTTCATTATATGAATTGTTTAGATTATTTCACAAATCGTTTGACTAAGACCTTATAAATATTTTCTGAATCATCTGATAAACCATTTGGCTACTATACTATAAACCACTTTACTATTGTTTTATAAACTATTATGTTGTCATCATATGAGCTATTTTACATTCACTTTATGATCTATTTTACTACATTATAAAGCCATTTAATACCATTATATACATAACACCAGTATGACGAAAATGAGCATTGCATCGTTAGTCCTCAATTATACATAGCCTGATCACCTATGTATAATTCAGGAAGGATCATGTTATGTTGGGAGTAGTCGCCAATTTTTTTTTATCAAAAATCAATTTCCTACTTATATTCCCAAAAAGCAAACATTTCATGCATTAACTATTATATATTCCTTATTCGGTTGCTATCCTACTTAATTGTTTTATTGAACCCTTCGAACACGTTAGCAAGCTATACGACTTGAACTACCTCGGGAACTCAGTAGAATCCATATCACCTTTCGCGCCTTGAACCCGAGGAGACGTTTACCTCATTAAACCTTGTCTTTCCACTAGATGTATTTCGTCTAGTCATCAAGCTACAAATTATCGAGGATCCTGTAAAGATCATGGACCATTAGGTCAAACAACTAAATCAAGGTCGTATCCTCATCTTTTCGCAAGTAAACCGACGGCGAGCAAGGCGAACCGAGCACCGGGATGGCACTTATTTAAGGGGAGGAGGATGTAACATTTCGGATTTAAGGTCAATATTTTAACCGAGCTTTAATTTTATTTTCTAATTTTTTCTTTTTGTAATTTATTTTATTATTTTTAGTCGATTTAGTAAAAATCGTCGTTTTAATTATTCGCGAGTCGTGCTTTGAATATTTATCCGTTTTAATGTTTGAGAAATTGATAATTACACATTTTAGCTTCGGAAGCTTAATTATTTTTATATTTATACTTTTTGACTTTTTCCACGTTTTGCCAAAAACCGTGTCAAAATAATGTTTTTACAATTTATAACAAGTTAATTAGATGTTTTGGGCCCGAGATTTGTGTAATATAAATTTAGCAATAAAAAAATACCATAACCTTAACCAAGCCCACATAGGGGCCGGTTACAAGCCAAAACCCAAACATCCCTTCCTTATATTTTTTAATTGTCGATACAAACTAGGATTAGAATCATATATATTATAAAACCCATAAAAACACACACAGATAGAAAATTTTCGGTGTCCCTCTCTTCCTCTTACTGTGTTTGACGACCCCTCCCCCCCAACAAAACCACCAAAAATCCATCATCCATCATTCCTAAATCAATCCCTATTAATCCCAAATCACTCCTATACTAATCCTTAACATCCCTTACTAATAGAAATCAACCATCTAAGGTTTTCTCTCAAGTTCTTGATTCTTTAAGATTTTGATTTTCAAGGTTTTATGTAGTTCGGGTACAATTGAAGCATCAAGGGGGTATAAGCTAGGGTTTTTGCAAGTTCATGAGTAATTAAAAGCTAGGGTTTTATCAATAAGGGGTGTTTGATTTTTGGCATACAAGGAAAAGGGGAAAAAGGGTTTTTGTTTGATCATTGTCTTCCACTCTCTTGTGTTGTAAGTGTGTTTTGATCTCTTATGTATTGATTAATTTTATACTTATGCTTGTGTTGATTTTGTACTTTGTATGCATGTATGGCCATGCTTGGTTTTTGATATTTATTATCTTGATAACATGAGGTTTTGATGTATGAGGTGAGTAGAAGAGATGAGAATGGCATTGCATGGGGTTTGATGTTTGGATGAGTTTTGAGTGGATATTAGGGGTTGTTTTAGATCAGCAGCTAAAATGGCTTAGTACGAAATATTTTTGGCTTGTGGCCTTCTAGTAATTTGGATGGTTAGATAGATATATGTCTAAGGTACATGTGGCGAGTTGGAAGGATTTTTATCTCCTTTGGATGAGCGAGATATGGCCAAATTACGAAAACTAGTCAAGTCTGGACCACTGTTTGTAAAAGGAGTTTAACTCCAGGTTTTTATATTAAAA